>JAWQFJ010031358.1:62500-90000 GCA_034096865.1 Theodoxus fluviatilis
GATCGAAGCTGCGCTGGAAACTGCGCGGTTCACAGAGTTGCATCCTTGAGCAAGATGCTTAACCCACATTGCTTCTCCCCACCCAGGAGTGAAACCGGGTATCAAACGGCCCTCTTCAGGGCTACCAAACGGCCCTCCTCAGGGCTTTACAGGTCTTTCGGATGGGACCTTCATAAACCGAGGTCTAGTGTGTGATACGCATGCACAACATCAATCGCGCACTATAAAGATCCTGACGCTCATGTCCTTGACGGGTGAGTGCCGGCCACAGAAAAAATATACCCAGCACGCACAACTCCCCACCCAGGAGTAAAAAAAAAACCGGGTGTCTGCAGAATCTTCACATTGTTGAAGGTGGCAGACTAGAGAAAGAAGAAGAAGAAGATTAATTCTTATTGAAGTCAATCTACCAGAAAGCATTGGCAATTTTAACAGACATTGACAAGACATAGACAGCCATACTATTCTGAGCTGCTGAAGATAACCTGGCCTATCAGCTGGATTTCTGCTGTCTTCGGGCTTTTAGGACTTGCTCCTTGACTTACGTACTTAGTCCTCTTCGCTCCGGTCGGAGCATAGGGCATTCACTGCAAGTCTCCACCTCTGTCTGTCTTGGGCTGCCCTCTTCGCCTCTCCCCAGGTCATCCGGACTGTCCTCAGCTCTGCTTGTAGGGTTCTTTTCCAGGTCAATGCTGGTCTACCACGCTTCCATTTACCCTGGGGGTTCCAGTCCAAGGCATGGCGTAGAATGCTGGCATAGTTTCTGCGCAGGGTGTGCCCGATCCACTTCCATTTCCTTCTTTGGATGGCGTTGACGATCGGCTCCTGCCTGGTACGTTGCCAGAGTTCATTGTTGGAGATTCTTTCTGGTCATCTGATACGCATAATCTGGCGGAGGCAGGTGTTGATCAAGACTTGTAGCTTGTGGCCGATGCTCTTGGTACGTCTCCAGGTTGCAGACCCATAGAGCAGCACAGATTTAACGTTTGTGTTAAAGATCCTCAGCTTGGTGTGACGGGAAAAAAGGTAGCATTAACAGTTTTGCTCTCAAATAACCCTATCAATACATTTTACGGGGAATTCGACAAAGCGTCATAAGCTGGTCACTAAAGGACCTCTCTGAATTAACCTTTTAGTCTTTTACAAACAAAAACCGAATCCCTCTATTCCACCCAACGTACGGCCGTTCTCATCTCCCTATTTAATCGGTGTTCGTGAGATGCACATGACGGAAAAACTTTCTTCTCACGGAGAGGCTGCAAACATGAGCATCACCACCGCTGCAGCTACAAGCAAGAGGTCTGGGTCTCCCTCTGCCGGACGACAGATGGCGTCGGTTGGTATTGGTACTAATCCACAGCATTAATTCTCCTTGCAAACTCAGCGCCCTCAATCCGCTTCTTCACCACATGGCTTCCCCGGGCTCTGCTTGTGGACAGAGAAGATCCATTAAGCTGTTGCCGGGCCGACCGCCTTGCCTTGTGCTCGTCTTCCTCCCGCCCTGGAGCCACAGACGTGTAGGATGGGGTCTGGCACGAGGCGTGCCGAGGGCCCCGTCACCTGTCTTTGCACGCAATGCTCGTTCATGACCAAGGCTTCCGGTGTGCCTTGTTGGACGGAACTAGTCCCCTCCAGCAGTAAAGGGGCCTTGATCAATTCTGAAGTGTGTGGGACTTTGACTTGTGCCAGTATAATTGGTGAAGTCTGGT
Organism: Theodoxus fluviatilis; assembly: GCA_034096865.1. Taxonomy (NCBI): domain Eukaryota; kingdom Metazoa; phylum Mollusca; class Gastropoda; order Cycloneritida; family Neritidae; genus Theodoxus; species Theodoxus fluviatilis. The sequence goes on from JAWQFJ010031358.1 coordinate 64,210, forward strand.
TTTGAACGTAGGTTGATTGGTAGACCGCTGGACGGTGGTTGGGTGATTTACTGATTGACTGTCTGTTTGCTTGCCTGCTTGCAAGCTCGTTTGCTTCTTGCTTGCTTCCTCGATTGGTTGGTAGTTAGGTTGGTTGGTTGGTTGGTCGCTTGGTCGGTTGGTTGGTTGGTTGGTTGATTGATTGGATGGCTGATGGATGGATTTATGGATGGATGATTGATTGATGGATGGATGGATGGATAGATGGGTGGGTGGATGGATGGATGAATGGATGGATGGATGGATGTTGGATGGATGAATGCACACAAGAATGGATCAATGGATTGATGAACTGATTAGTTATGTATTACCGGGATCACTCCAGACCTCAGCCTCGCCGTATGTAAGTTTTTATGAATTCAGGAATTATAACATGCGTGGGCAAGAATAAAAGAAAAATCACACGCATAATGTAAGACGTCAAACGACTAAGTTTTTATCCGACAATATTTGAATTGCAAAAGCTCAGCAGCTCACATAAGATAAAAAATATGTTTAAGGTCGTAAACGAGACAATGTTGTTCAAGTTCAAAAGGGCGACAATTTTTCCATATACCAGAGAGTGTCTTCGTCACTTTTCCGCTCTGATTATTTTGGCATTCCGAAGGTCAGGCAACTGCAAGAGAGAGACATAGGTGTGATGGGACCCAGCTGAATGAACTACTAATATTTCATTTGAACGATGCCATAATCATCTACGTCGTGGCAGAGAATTACATGAGGAAGACAACTTCGTAGACCAAGTTGCCTTTCATTTGATTTCTGCTGAGTGTACTGCTGAAGAGACGTCGAACCCTCTCTGATCATTTGCTGCAACTGAGAGCATCTAATTTGTTTAGCCCGTCTTTACATTCTCGGGTTTCAACTTTATATCAAATCCTACGCCTACTTCATGGAAGAGGATATAGTCAGGAAAACAAACACGCTAATCATGTTACCTGTCACTCTCTAAGCATAGGTATTAAGTAACTTGACTGCATGGAGCGTTGACCTGCAGTAGGCGATGAGGCATCAAGCCTTGTCGCAATTCCCTGACCAGGGCTCGGTTTCTCTCTGACCGCCAGCACTGTTGCCAGGTCACCGTCTGAGGAAAAGCGAGAGGAACCGCTGCGAATCAGGGGGCGGAGGACTGTGCATACACAGACACTATCTGAGCCCCAACCATGGCGTTCCAGGGAAGTAAACAGGCGAAATTCTCTTTCCTTTGTTTGCGCACCGTCTGCCACCCCATAAGGGAAGGTTTTAGGTTATTCCTGTGTCTCTTAGCGTGAGAGTTGGTGTAGGGGCTGCCTTGGGGAGAAAACTAAGTGTATCAAGCCTTTATCTAATGAATTGGTTCTCCTCTTTTTTCTTGTTGTTTCGAAAATGACGACTGTTGGCGACAGGAATTCTGATTTGCCTCTGGCCGACATTATCTAAGCTTTTCTGTAATGTCTAACTTCCGTCATGTTGAGTGGCTTCCAAACACGCTGATTTCATCCCAAATTAGAAACGGAGATGCAGTTACCAGTCATCCGTACTCGGGAATTTTCAACTAACGTTCCTTCCTTCCCCTCGAGGGATCTCCACTAAACGAACCAAGACGTCTCGCGCCTTTGAGTCCTGCTCACCAAGCAGGGCTTGCGCACATGAGGGGGATTTTTTAAAAATCGAGATCACTTTGCGGAAAGCCGATTGATGGAGCAGGATGATCGGAGCAAATGTGAGGACGTTATGAATAGAGACGACATAATTGCCTCTGTCTGCATAGAAAGGCTTGACAGCCCTTCCAACTCGATTACGTCAATCGTCTTTTGGAGACGGCTTACAGCTCCTCGTCCTATCAACGCATTCCGTACATTTGGCATATTCTTGCTTCCCCAGCTGTCGCCGTCACCTCGAGATCATTTTGCGGGAACCGTTGGGTGCACTACAAATTGCCTCATGAGCTAGTCCGTGGCAGGACACGCGGCATATTGAATGAAAATCATCCCAGAGACAAAGTCAGGCGCTAGGCTGGAGGCCAGTGACGAGGGCTCCAGAGGAATTAGATTACATGAGGTAGGTATTGATCGTCGAAACGCTGCTGCAGTCTCTATGAGGTTTCTCTCGGGTGAGAAGCAGGACTGCCAATCTACCCCCCGGGGAGCTCTTCCTCCAGGTCTACCTTGGTCTGCGACTCTGGAACAAGCGTTTCAGAGGAGAGCGACGGTGCCTACTGACGGGTCTCTGCTCCTCGCCTCCCCTTGGGGCTTGCATCGGTGGTGATGAGAGTTCTAGAGAATCTCTACTTCGTTCTCACCTCGCCCCCATCAGTTCCTCCTTCTCTCATCGGCAGTGCCCCTTGGCAGACAGCCGGGGCGTGGCTCCAGCTCAACTCAGACAGCCAACCTGCCTGCATGCCTGCCAACGTACCCCCACGTGAAGCCGCTTGGTCAATACTTGCAGCAGTTCCACTCTCAGGACATCGATTCCTTCCTGGCCTTTCTTTCTGCCTTTCCTTCTAGAAGTCGGTGGTGCGGAAAATCCACTCAGTCCTTCTCTTGGTATGCTAGCTGTGACTTTTATGTGTCTCCTAGAGGGTAAGAAGTGCGCTTGCATTGACATTGCCCGTCAAGGGCATAGTCGAAAACTATTCTGGAAAGCCGGGCTTTATTTTTGCCAGCATGAGATGATCTGGTTTGGGTTTTGTGTGACAATGTCCCCATGGGACAGGGGTTTGTTGAGGAACACTGGTGATTTGTAAAGGTAATGGACTTACATGGCCTAAAATAGTCGGTGCACCATGAGGACTCATGCACATCCATCCATCTGTCCATCCATCCGTGCATCCTTGCATCCGTCCATTCATTAACCATCCAATCATCATCCATCCACCATCCGTCCATTCATCCATCATCCATCCATCCATCCATCCATCCATCCATCCATCCATCCGTTCATCCATCCATCCATCCATGCATCATCCATTCTTCCATCAATCTATTCATTCATCCGTCCATCCATCCATCCATCCATCCACCCGTGTGATGCTCCAACGACTCTCACAGTGTCTGTAGAATAGGTTTTATCTTTTCATATCAGGGTCTGTCCCCTTCCTGCCTTTGCACGAACCTGTCGACCAATCCCCTTCCCCACAGCACACCTACGCATGGCTAATCGCCTTCTTGATAACGTATCGTGCACCTGCGTTCATGGGTTCGTTGATCAGATTAGCCTGAGCCCTATTCCTGGTAAACACTCTGCTTCTGATTGCAACAACGATATGTGGAGACATATGTTTCTCGCTGTCTGCTTGCATTGTTGTTTTGGGTAGGGCTTACACATGGAAATCTCCTAGACTTCATAGCTGTTTGCACACAAAAACAAAGTCAGTAATTGGAGAATAATGACGAATGGTTACATGTGGAAGTTAAAGTGATTACAAAGCCTAAACTCTTTCACAAGAGTTCTCGCTCAAGGACTTTCCAAGTCACCTGACATACAGGACTATGGTGAAAACGAGTGAGTTTCTCTGTAGACTTCCTCATCATTACTGCAGCGAGGACGACCCTGTTGGGGCTGAAATCTGAATAACCCTGTGGCCTCAATGACCACATGAATGTGGAAACCCGCTCCACAGAGCTGCACCTTATTAACAGACTTTAACCTGCCACACGTTTGTTGATAACACTCTTCATGGAGTGAGACGTATCAGTGGACAATGGAACCAGCGGTTTGGTGCTCTTCAATGGTCCACACGTAGTGATAGCGTTTGACAATGTGCTGCTTCCTTGCGAGAATCCCCTTCTCCTACCCCCATCTATCACACACGCTACATACACACACCCACATAGACAGGCACCTCACACACACACACACACACACACACACACACACACACACAGAGGCGCGCACGCATCCACATTCTCTCCCATCACATACACTCACAGAAGCTCACCACGCTCGCATGCGCCGTGCGTGCGCACACACACACACACATGCACGCACGCACACACACTCACCCCCATCCCCCACACACACATTCACACGCACGTGCATACACATAGAAGCACTCACCACGAACACATTTACGCACACACACATGCACGTACACACACACAAACACTTCACACACGCGCGCGCGCAGGCGCGCACACGCACACGCACACAGACACACACACACACACACTAATTCGACTCGAGTCCGACGCCCTCTATAACTCAAATTGAGACGATCGAGCCATTTCATTTTCGTCACCTCAATGAATCGAGAAAGGGAAAGATGGAGTGAGTGATGAGTAAAACGGTGGGGACTGCAGGAGCTAAAGGCGGGGGCTGAGATCTGACGATGACAAACCTCTTCTGTAGATCTCCCTCCACTTGAAATATACGGTCCTAGACAGGACCTGCTTGTGGATAGGAAAGGACAACCAGGAGTTTCTCTTTTCTCCCCTCGTGTCTGGATGCCTCAGTCGCACTCATCGTCCCGCCGGCTGCACTTCTCACCAAGTCGGTCAATACTCCGTTTTTCGATCGTATTCATTTGGTCCCATGCGAGCGCTTTGAGTGCATCTGATCACGAAAAGGCCCGTGCTTCCCTTCATCAGTGAATGAGACTGTTATTATGGAGACGTCTGAAGTGGATAGCGCAAGCTTCTTTCTTTTTCTCGTGATGACAAGTAATGACTACATTGCCCGCACTTGAGACACGGTAGAGGCGACCTACGGTCGAGCTATAGTGCTCTGTAGGTAGACTTCATGGTAAGCTTTTTCCTTTTATCCATAAGACTGCTTTGAAGAGTTGTAGTCGATGTTCGTCTGGCGTGCTTATAAAATAGGTTTTAGTCGTGAAGATGTGTATGTTTCACGTCAACGAAAAGGACCTTTCGTCCGTTATGATGAACTTCAAGAATGCAGGTCCAGTCCGTGAGAAGTTTTTGACATAGCGAGCTCCAATGCCGGGGGGTTTAAATGACTCGCTCAAACATCCTCACGAGGACGGCAAAAACAGTTATTCCGAATATCATTCGCACATCAATCAAACTCGACATGTGAACAAACGACACGTACATAACAACTGTTATATAAGAAAACTTTACAAGTTTATACCAGCGAATAATAAATGTCAATTTCGTTTTGCGCAATTTCTGAAGATTTGTGTAAATGCGATTGGTCTCCGGCGCGACTATAGATTGTATCATAGATAAAACTTCTACTGTGATCCACGAGGAAATGTCTTCGAAGTTTTTCTGATGGTTAGAGATGGTGGATTCTCCTATTTATGGCCAGTTTAAAGTCGGAAAAAAGTAATTATTCAGCAGACGTTGGCAAACAGAGCTTGCCACGAATGTCTTCGGGCAGGTTTAACTGGGAGGGGTGGGCGGTTGGGTGGGTGTTGGTCTTGAAGTAATGGAAGCAAAATGCAAAATGAATCAACAAGAACAGAAGCATGTATTGCATCTCAAATAAAAACTTGTTCACTTGACTCCACACCGTTTGTTTTTCATGTCGGTGCATGTGTTCATGTATTGTGCAAGGAGGCGTCATAGGAGTTCTTCACACCGAGCCAGACAATTGTGAAGAGTTCAGGAAGAGATGCTACAGGGATCACGAGTTACGTATTGGCTGTCTTAAAGCTCGCGGACGGGTCGGCACCAAGGTGTAGTTCTTGTGACGTAAGAAGTCCAGAAGCAGAGCTCCCACAGGGAACTCTTCATCCGCCCCTTCTTTTCTCCCCTGACAAGAGAGCCCGGGCGATCCAAGATGGCGCTGCAAATGGAATTTGGCAATCAACGCGCCCTGTCGTCAGCAGGAAGAGTTTTTACCATCGGTGCAACGAACCAGGGAGAGCAGAGCTTTTTCCTAAACGCAGAGAAAAGAAAGGCGTCAGCAAGGTCCCTTTTTTACCCCCGGGACTCTCCCAGCTCCGCTCTCTGTGTCTTTGTAGCTGTGCCAATGCAATCGAAGGACCAACCGTTGCTGAGACGAGTTCTTGAGCTGATTTGCAGTTCCCTTTCTACCCTTTTTGTATCCGTGGTTTCCGCTTCGTTTAGACCTGATGAGCTCGCCGGCCTTTTGTTGAAAGTCTCGTCTTCAGATCGGATTCACTGAGCTTTGGTTAAGGACCTGCAGTGACGAGGTTTTTCCTCGATCTTGCGCCCGCCGTACTTGGTCGAAAGGGTAAATGGCTCCAAGGCTGAAAGAGTGGCGATGTAATACTAAATCATTGCCGAGAACGCCCATGTGCTTGCCACGTCTTTGCAAACACAATTTATAGTAAGAAAATAACAGTCCAGGTTTACTCCGTCCCAGGGATTGAACCACGGCACTGTGCCTCGCCCATAATCAATCGCCAGAGCATGCTCGCCTAAATCCGCCTGTTAAAAGACCGGGTTTCAACAAGCGAGTAGAAGTTGAAGAGCTGACTATGCACCATTGCAGGAGGAGGAACTACTGGATATGGGGCTGCCAGGAGCCAGTGATCTACATAACAGTTGTGAACACGGTATTGAGGAAGCTCCTTTAATTTTGTTTAATTTTTGGCAAGTCATAGACGTTGAACCAACACTCACACAGTCACACAAAAGGGGAGCTGCATCATGGAAGTTCACCTTATACAAGGGTACAAGTTGTAACCCTCTGTGTGCGTGAATGAATGCGAATGTACAAGGTGAACATCTAATATGCACTTTCCATTCTGTGTGACTGTGTGAGTGTTGGCTCAACGTCTATGACGTGCCAAAAAATGTCTTAAAAGGAGCTTCCTCGACAACATGGCTACTATTGACACTTTATAGTGTGGTATTCTGACAGGCGGGTGGTGGTGGAGCCCTTTGTATGTTTGTGCAACCGTGACCATACAGTCGGCGACAATGACGGGAATTGCTATGTACACCTAGTGCGAGTTCTTATGTCACATGCGTGTGGCGTGGTTACATTTGAATGTTTGAACGTGTGTCACTGTCTCTGTCTGCTTTGTATATGTGTGTGTGTGTGTGTGTGTGTGTGTGTGTGTGTTTGTGTATGTGTGTGTGTGTGTGTGTGTGTGTGTGTGTGTGCATTTTGAAATGTATGTAATTGTCTATCTTTTCTTTTGCCTTTGTATCATTTATTTCAATCATTTCCTTTCCACATGAAACTGGTCGGATTTCCCTTTAACGACTCCTCTCCCACAATTCCTCGCTAGCAAATGCAGGCAGACATAAATAAGGAATGAGAAGGGGGAAAAAAGGTAGTGAGCGCGGATTCCCGTTTCTTTCCGCTTGTCTGAAGTTCAGGAAATCGCACCCTGGGGACCCGTTGCACATCACGCTACATCTAGCGTGGAGGGCCCGTCGCTTGCCTGGATGCGTTTTGCCTCCTGCCGAGTCCGGATGATGTGGTCAGGCCTGCTTCATTTTTAATAAACGCAAAATTCTGCTGTATCCCACACTATACACAAGTTATGTAACAGTGGCCTTCGGACATGAGCGATGAGCTTCTCACGCTGACATTTCCAGATCTGTAAACGAGTTCATCTTGTATCCTATTGTCTCTTGTCGTCGTTTAAACAATGAGACCATGAATTCTAACTCGCCTTGGTTGCTTTATCAAGTGTTACGGTCTATAGCCACTCATCTTGTTTTGAATTGTTAGCGAATGTTCCACACGCGTTCCGCACTGAAAGACCTCAACGCTGTAGGAAACAAAGACAATGTATTCTGATGCATTCTGATTAACGAGTTATAAAATTTGGCTTTTCTGTTCTCGTCGAAAACCCGCTTCCTTAGGCAACAAGAAGTTTTTTTTTGTTTGGCCTCGTTCCCCTGTGGGCTTACTGGTCGAATCACTGTAGAGTTCAAACGAACGAAGTTTATTCAATAGGCTGACAATCCATTTAAAATATATATAAACCAACGAGGAAAATAATATTTCAAACATGGACAACTTCAATTTGTGCTCGTTATCATAGGTGCACATAAAAATACAAATTGTTTAACTACCACAGGTCATTATTAATTCCTTAGCTAAGTTCATTGTTTTTCTTCTCTCTAAGTTTCAGGGCAAAGAGGAAAAGATTGCTATATCCCTTGTTGTCAGGGCGTTTCATTCATTCAGAAACCAGCTGAAGTGCTCCCCCACCCACCCACCCAAGATATGGATACATGCGCGGTACAATGTATTTACCCCTAAGTTTGCTACAAATATAACAGTCCAACAGAGAGTGATTTCCATCTTCCACCACGCTACAAGATGGACACGTGAGGTTCCTCCTTTCTTATGAAGATTTTTGACTGAGAATCAACTGTGTGGAGACTTTCCCAACGGGCGTCCCTCTTCAGCGGCGCCGAGGAAGATCTCTACCTTTGAGAGCTGACCCATCTCCCTGTCACTCTACGCCGTGGGCAAAGCAGCGAGTCTGGCTCCTCTGGCTCCTCTGGCTATTTCTTCTTTCCAGGCAGAGAAAGAAACTACAGCGAGCCAGGCGCTTCTTGTGTGGTGCCACTCGACTCGCAGATTTTTTACTGTCTCACTTCCTGTACTGTGAAGATTGTCTCCATGGCAACAAAAGAAGGTAATTATTTTTTTACGCTGGGATGCTGGAGTTGTAAAGAAAACCTATCTTTGTTTTTAAGCACTTGCAGGGCTAAGGTGAAAACTATGTATCTGGGTCACTGTTCAGTGGCAGACGGCCTGTGCTGATTCGTTACCGCCGTCTGAAAGAACAATGGTCCATTGGGTTGGAAACCTCTCTGAAAAAATAATGTTTCTACGATAAAGGCTGCTACTGAACATGAAATTGCTGCTAGAATGTATTCTTCCCGCAGGCATTGTCGTAAGACATCCTATTAAAACCTGCTGTCAAATTTCTTATACTGGTTACATCTGAAACATGTTACTCGAGTTGCGAACACACTTTCTGGGTACTTTGCAAATTATGATTTATTCTAGACTCCAGATTACAAATAGAAAATAAAAACAGAAAAGCGTCTTATTGTAATTCCTAGTTTTTCTTTGCCCGGTGTCGCAGGATATTTCGGAACCGGACGAATGGGAGCCATTCCGATTTATCCTGGCCCTGGTGGCAGGATTTTTCGGAGCCATTCCGATTAATCCTGACTCTAGTGGCAGGATATTTAGGAACCACCAGGATATTTCGGAACCGTCTAGAAGGTCATTAGCCGACATACATTTGTGACTTTACGACTTTTTCTAAACAGGCCAATGGACTTTGTGAACGCCAAAATGCCAGCACCCTTACAGCTCTGAGGAAATCAGTCCAAGACCAACCCAGTGACTGGTATAAACTTCTTGACGCCATAGCCTACTCCTTCAGAGCGTCCAGAAGGCGGTTGTACAATACATCTCTTCTCGCCTATCTGTTTATCTCCTTGTATATGAATTACAAATAACAAGTGTACAAAGTGTAAACTCTAATTTGAAACCTTCTAGAAACTCAGAAAATCATACGAAAGCATCTAGAAGGTGGTTCCGAAATATCCTGGTGGTTCCGAAATATCCTGCCGCCAGGTGCGGGATAAATGGGAATGGTTCCGAAATATCCTAGGATTTTTGGGAACCGGTTCCGATTTATCCTGGTTCCGAAATATTCTACGACACCGGCTCTCTGCGAAAGCTTTTGTAGATGTTATTATCGCTGTGCAAACTACTTTAGCCGATCATTTCCCTGTGTATATTGCATAGAACAACTCAGTACTTTCCTTATAACCAATATGTTTTCTTCTTGGCATTCATTAGATTCATAAAGGAAGTTGCTAGGAAGGGGGTGGGGTGGAGGTGGGGTGAAGGGTGGATGGGGGTTGGAGTGGGTGGGCGGGGATGGTGGTAGGGAGGAAACTGCTTCGTGAGGCACATATTTATTGTAAGTCACCCAAGGAATTTTGCAAACGGAATGAATGGGTTAAGACTGAAGATTAAAACAAATATCCAGAGACAGAGGGAGTTGCTTTTATCAAGGAGTGATTTGAGATGTAAAAAGCCAATACCATGCAAATTGAGCTAGTTCATCTGCTTTGGAATAACCGGACGGTAGCTTTGATACCTTGCGTGACAAAATTCACATCCGTCTGTCCACTGACAGTTGATTTATGGTTCTTTTGAGAATCAATTTTCCCCGGCCGACTGAATTTCTTTGGTAGAAAAACCGATTCTTCTCTCGTGATGATTCGCAAATGTTCACTTCATTTCCGGTGTCTCATTTGATCTTGAAATGCACGGAACTTTCACTAGGTCCACTCAGCTTTTTAATAAATCTTCCGGATTGATATCGAACCGTGCTTGAAATGAAATGAGATTTATTCGTTCACTGAATACGGCTTTGAATAAGCCGCTTCTCACAAAATTCGTGCTGGTTCTAGGTATAGGGAAAATGGTGTATTTCCTTCATCTTCAACTTAGACTTGAATAGTATTCCAGACCCGATGCATCATCTATCTTTAAGCATAAAAGACATTCAGTATATGTATCCTAATCAAATACAGCATTGTAGCCGGTACATGATACCGCATAACGAAGAATCCGATGGAAAGCGGCGGAAAATGTTTTTGCCGAAGGAAAATGAAGTCTTTTGTGGACTGTTTCACTCTAATTGAATGTTTTATCATGCTATGCATTATACTCCGACGTAATTGCAATTTTTAGTAATTACTTTGGATGATTCCGTACATTACGGAAATTATATTTGCTTTCAAGACGGTTTGAAACTTTTACTCTCTTCAGCTTTAGATCTTATTAGACGAAGATGTATTCACACTCACATTATTACAAACCGCATTTCCAGGGAAGAAATATAACGATCTTGTAGCGTTTTTCGTCATTACGAGCAGATGCTACGGCCCGTAATCACTTACGTTATAAACTGCATTAAATAATGCGTGTCTCTGCCTGCTTACTAAAAGTGAGGATTAATATTTAAAGAATATTTTCATAATGCATGTATAATAAGCGATGCATGTGCACCAGATAGGTCGAAAATGCGTCTTATGCAGCAGAGACGCTTATTACTAAAGAACCTTGCTGCGAGGTTCACAGACAATAATTATGTACGTTGCGTGAACTCGTTTGTCACTCTGCCTGGTGTCTGATGGGCAAAATATGTGCCGACAAGCTCTGGTGGCACTACTAATCCTATGAAGAAGCGATAAACATATGCTTCCACGGTGCTTCGTATATTTCGTTTGCACTAATTAGACCTCGTATGTGCTCTTTCGTTACATACCTAAAAAGCCGTACATGAAAAATGACACCATCATCCTTTCCCTCATTTGCATTTATACAATGCAAAATCACTGGACACTTGTTCATGCAGTCGAAGCTGTCGGATACTTTGACGTTCTCCCACGCAAACAAGCAATTTTCCACCTACTCGTCTGCCCACCTTCTCAAACATATGCACATGTGTATTTCGGATGCATAGAAAGCCATAATCCTCTACAAAAGGGTTGCTCTTTCTGTTATTATTAATGGATTGATCATAAATCATCACAGCATGAAGAAAACAACACGTTTCGCATGAGACAGCTGGTCGACTGTGGGTCAATTTAATCACATAATGACAAAGGGAAGTTTACTAAATGAACCGCTAAAGTTGAAATCAGAAAGAATATTTTGCCACGTTTCTTATAAGAGTTTTGGATTGTTTCATAGATAGCAAAGCGATACACATGGCTGTTACGCAGGCATTCGCTCGAAATACCCTTATCGCGTGGTACTTTGATCTCTGTGGTCCAGGTTAACGTGCGCTTACTTAATCCTGAAATGTAGACGTTGCTTTCTCTGGCGCGGCCAGACCCATCATGATGTGTCTGGGGAGGTGGGGGTTCGGGGTGGGGGATTATGTTATCGTCATTGAAAACATTGATTTTGCATTAGCAGTGACAACCTCCTGGAAAGCCAGTGTAGAGTGTTGTTATGAGCGAGTGTGGTTTTACCTAAGAACAACAGTTTCCTGAAAGGGTTTTGTTTTGAATCTGTCACATACGTTTTTGTCTGGCATTTCATGACATTTTGTCACCAGTCGCTCGATGCAGTCCAGCCACGTCCGAGGTTAGTGTAGAATAAAACACTCGCTGCTCTAGAAGGAATGTTTGTGTATCACGTAAAAACTGACGAGGTATGAAATTGTAGCGTCTTCATCATTAAAAGCACCATTGTTTGTAGACGTGTCTGAAGTAATGAGCAAAAACGGGGCGCATAGCTGCTGCTTAGGACTGCCAAGGCAAGTGCCTGTAGAGTCATGAAAGCATGGCGACTGCAGCAGACCAGCTGGTGAAGAGGGTTTCTTCTCAGCACAAAATCTATTAGATATGTCTTCTTTAAACAGCGTCTTCGTCATCATTATCATTATCTGTGCCAAGAATGAACTTCATATCCCGGATTGTTGGGCTTTTAGACATTCCATTTACCCTACAAAGTTGTTTAGATGAACAGAGTTTGAGGATGGAGAATGTGACATTACGTCCCGTTGTTTCGTTAAAACATGGAGATGTCCCTTGGAGAGGGAATGGCACTGACTCGAGCGCTGACAGGGCTCGGCACTCGCATGGGAACACGCTCCACCACTTATAGTAGCAAAGTGCAAATGGATCCTACTTATTCTACAACCGAGAACCAGGATGTCTGTCCCATCCGTCCTCGTCATTTTGCAACTGAGGAATGATAGATGGATAGAGCGCCATTAATCTCTTGTGAGGAGCATCAATTCATGTGACAGGGCCCTTTCGACGGAGATGTGAGTGCCCGGATGGGCTCTGGTGCGTGGATAACTTAAATTACGAGATCCGTCATGCGACTACGAGCAGTCGCTGCAACCTATGTTCGGCGACAAACGCCATTGGCAGTAGACATTAGTAGTAAATGGTGGAGGGACTATCTACTTGCATGACCATTGTTAATGTCCGCATTGTAATCGTGGACTACCCGTGTTAGAGCCGGTATGACCGCGGTGCTACTATCGATCCCGCCTGTCCACTTATGTCACATGTTTGTAATTGTCCAGCAGGGTGCATGTTCTCGCTGGCTCCTCCGCACCTGTCCACATCCCATCTGTTGCTGAGGCCTCTAGCTCTGCATGCGTGTGTACGTACGTGTGCCTGTAGTAAGCACGCCTGTACGTGTGTGCATGTCGTGAGTGTATTTTCGGGATTGCCCAAAGATTCGGCATGACTGCAAGAATGAGTTCTTTAGACGTCTGCCTTTGGCAACTCTTGTAGTCCGTCTCTTTCCCAAGAATAGAGGTCTGTTTTCACCTCGTCCTGTCAGACACACCATTACAAATAACTGCACGCGAGTGTTGAACAGCGTTACCAACTTCATACTCCCTCAACGAACCCTCTAAAGTTTTAGTAGTAGAAGACGCAATTTATATTTATCGACTAGGCACGAGTTGTGGTGTACATGTGCATTTGCTACGTTACTCATTCAGTGTTATGCCAGCAGAACGAGATCCTTGCTTTGTTGACGTGTCTTAGAGGAAATGATATTTAATTCAGAGTTTTCGTCATTGTCGCAACGGAAGAGATTGAGATCTGTTGTTTTTGTTGAACCCTAAAATCAAAGCTTACTTCATATTAGGACTCCTGTCAAAACTTGCCATTACAGAAGATCCCGCGAGATAAATATTTCATTTCTGTTTGTGGGAGAGAGTAATGAAAGCGCTGGAGTAATGGATAAATATCTCTGCAGCGCGCCGTGCTACATGCACCCATGACCAGGGGGTCGACGGCGCGGCGTTGCTGACAGATAAATGAAGAGTTGATCGTGTTTGCCGTGAAGGCCCATTGCCGCTCCTGCCATGCACGCAGCAGCAATAGTGCACCCTGGGATTACTCTTAATGCGCATGCGCCCATCAGGAGACCAACTCATCAATTTCTGTCAGCATTGGAGTCATGGGTTTCCGTCAGTCTGCTTTTTTTCTCTATAGAACTCAGGCGACCTATTTAGAAATGTACTGTGTTTCACCAAAACCATTTCAGAGTAAATAGCCCACCGAAAAGATTTGGTGCTGGGAAAAGCGGTGGCTACAGAAAGAATGGCTTCGAAGAAATGCTAAATTTGATCAATCTGTCTTCGGCTGAATATCAGACGCCAGCCTTTCATATTCCAAACTGCTGCCCGAACATGACAATGATCGTTTGCAAACAGAAGTCGTAAAAAGCAATACGGCCGATGCATACTGCGTTTTGAATCTATCAGTTCCATTATGGTTCTTCCGTTTTGTCAACGCAACTCGATACGCTAATGGAGTTGTATAATACTGTTCATTGACGTGTGCGGAGAGCACAAAGCTGGGGCGAATGAAGCAGAAACTTCGGTGCGATGGAATCTTGAAAAGGGTTTGAATTGCCTGAGGGCACAAAAACACGCAACCGAGTGGTGGAGGAATTTTTCCATTTGATCTCAGTGAAAGGTTGGCGTGCTGTTGAAATGTTTTAAACTCAGATTTGATTTGACGTCATTAAGCCTGCACCACCACCACCACCACTTCCACCAACACCTCCACCACCACCACCACCACCATCACTACCACCACCACCACCACCATGAAATTGTCTGGTGTCAAGTCTATGTTGGTCGATGAAGCTGCTGACGCAATGACCGCCATGACATCAGTGACACTCGCTCCTGGCCCCAACCATTTCTGAAGCCTTCCTGACCTCTCTCCCGCTTTACCATGTTTCATCACCTCTCACTTTCCCACCCCTCTTTGATTTGTAAACTATGCCGCACAACGTCCTAATGTATGTTCTTCCGTCAGTTTGTGCCTCTCATCGAATCTCCTCTACTTTTTCTAACCACAACCCCCGCCCCCCATCCCCCACCCCACTCTCCATTCCCCAACCCCCATCCCTCATCCCTCTTCCAAAGTTTTCCCCAACGTGTACTTCCATCATCTACCCAGTCATATTTTCCGCTATCCTCCGATCCTCATCACACCACCCTAATCTTCCGCGCCTCCCCCCCCCCCCCCTTCCTCACCTCGTCATACTTCCCTTCATCATGTCTCTGGGCAGTAGTTAACCCTGCATAGCCGGGCTGTTGCCAGGAGTGGTCATCTGGAGATAACCTGCCTGGAGCGCGGGCTGCTGGACGCTGGGAGGGATTCCCCACCCCACACCCTGACCAGGCAAAGGCTGCTTCGGTGCCACAGCCCCACCCCCGGGGACGTCTTTGTCTCAGGGCGGGCGTTGATCTTTGACGGCCTTTCACAGATCCTGGGGAGAGGGCAGCAGAAGAGGGCAGAGCGGGACGGCGTGAAGGTGAGGATAAAAAGGAGGGAAGAATGGGCTTTGTCTAGTCTTGAGGGAGGGCTGGATTAAAGGGGATGGGGGTGGAGGTGGGGGTGAGTGGGAATGATTGGAGGTAAGGGTGAGGAATGTATAGAGTTTGGGGATTCACTCAAGCTGGGGGGAATGCATCATTGCCAGGGTACAAAAAGGTGAATGAGGAGGGGTGGGTAGGGGGAGGGGTGGGTAGGGGGAGAGGGGATGGAGCGGGATGGGATTCGTGCAAGCCATGGATGAGGGAGCTGAAAGAGAGGGTTAGAGATTATGGTGATGGGTTAACGACGAGGGATCGAGGTCATAAAAAAGGAATGGCTTTTGTAAAGATCAGGTCTCAAGGGTATTACGCGCGTACATTAATAACAGGGAGGTAAGAATATGGGAGCAAAACTGCAGGAGGTCGAAAGTAGATGGATTATTGCTGTAGATGTTAATAAAGGAAACGACCTTTTACAGTCTTTGGGGCATGGGCATGACATTTATGGATCTGCCTTGATTCTGCGTAGAAATAAATTGAGAGATGAGAGGTTATGACGAAGGCTTCAGACGTATCAGCCTGTCATTCTGAACTCGAGTCCTGGGACAGAGGGGGTGGGGGCAGGGGGAATGGAGGTTAGGGGTGAGAGTAAGGTGCGGGAACTGAGTGCAAGACTTGCAGCAGCAACTAGGGTGTGACTCACTCAGTCTCTTCAGTCTCTCTCCCCGGGGCAGTCGGACGGCCACTGTTGTGGTGGAGACCACACTAGATCACTCGGCCTGGGGGTGGGGCAGACAGCTCAGCCCCGCCCTTCCCCCATGCCTTGAGCATCGCGCCCCTCCCTAGCCAGACGCGCCTGCAGTCAGGTACAGCTTTTGGACGCAAGATTTTTAGCTGCGGAGAAAGAAGAATGTCGAGTCTCTAGCTCTGGAAGAAGTCATCAAGGGTCACAGCCTATACAGGCTTCTTTACCCAGATTCGCTTCTTGTTAGTGAAGTCTTTGAGAAGGAAATCGACTTTCTCCGAGATATTCGATTTTTTGCGATCAGTTCCTGATTTTGCGGATAAATGGGCAGAGGTATTTTTGAACAGCGTGTAATCCTTCAGCTTCAGAGAAAAAGAATTGAACTGTGGTTTATGTTATCTTGTATGTTTTACATTATAGATACGTTGGAAGGGAAGGGAAGTTCCTGTTAATACGTTTGTGTTGTTTTTTTTTTTTGCTTTGGCACGTCGTAGACGTTGAACCAAAGCTAACGCAGTCATACAGAGGGGTAGGTGCATCGTAGATATTCACCAATTATCCTTCACGCACAGAGTTACACGCATGGACAAATTTACGACCCAGGATTGCAGCCAATGTGATATTTTCAAGATATTTTTATACACCCAGATTATTCCCGTCCGAGGGATAAAACCACAGCTCTGCGCCTCGCACATCGTCCAACCACAAAGCATGCTCGCCCATCTCCGCCTGTAAAAAGACATGGTTTCAACAAGCGAGTAGAGGCTGAGGGGTACCGTGTACTCAAGCAAGAGGGGAGAGCACTGGGGGGTGGACTGCCAGGAACTGGCACACATTGTAGGTAAGTTGGAAGGGAAGGGAAGTTCCT
This sequence comes from Theodoxus fluviatilis, assembly GCA_034096865.1. Taxonomy (NCBI): domain Eukaryota; kingdom Metazoa; phylum Mollusca; class Gastropoda; order Cycloneritida; family Neritidae; genus Theodoxus; species Theodoxus fluviatilis. The sequence continues at coordinate 81,082 of JAWQFJ010031358.1, forward strand.
GTTAATACGTTTTTGTTTTTTTATAGCTTTGGCACGTCGTAGACGTTGAACCAAAGCTAACACAGTCATACAGAGGGTTGGTGCATCGTAGATGTTCACCAAGTTTCATTCACGCACAGACATAATTACACTTATGGACAAATTTACGACACAGGATTGCAGCCAATATGATATTTTCAAGATATTTTTTATAAAACCAGATTCTTCCCGTCTCAGGGATAGAACCACGGGTTTATTTAAAAAAATGTTTAAATTAGTTGTTTGATCTGTGAAAAGAAAATTACACTGCTCTCTGCTAATATGTTTTACTTTCAACATGCTTTGATCATATCTGTACCTTATCAGATCTTTCGATGGGATTATTTGTTATCTAATGTCGAAATGCTTTAATTCCAGTCTTAGTCATTGTAAGATTTTCTTCTGTATTCACAATTTTTCACTTGAAAGCATAGGGGTTTTTCTGTTGAAGAAATGTGTAAAAATGAAATAACGGTGACTTTGTAGTTGTTGATATTGTATAGTCGTTTTAAAATGCGCAATCCACTGGACGACATTCCCTGTCATCGATGTCAGCAAGTACGACTTCCAACACTGTTTTCAATTTTTACACCTGTATTAGTGATAGATGCAAATGATAAAATATGCCGTATGTGTCCTTTGTGCATTGTGTGTTTGGAAAAGTGTGGCAGAAAGTTTGACTCTATCGAGAGCCTCTCTGCTGGTTTTCCTTCAAGCACTACTTTTTTCCCCAGGGAGCTTGCAAATGCCACACTGTTCACCCTACTCACTTTTCCTTTCCTAAGAAAGTCAAGAATAGAGACAAGCCATGCTAAACACTCCCTGCCATTTTGCTTTTCTCTGGCTGCTTTTTGTAGCTTTCTGTCCCCCCAGAAGCCCTTCCTCAGGGGGCACGAGTAGACGACATAGGGATCTGGAGATGACATCGCAATGGGGGCGAATTTCCGGAGTAATCTCGCCCTGGACTGAATGTTTCCCTGAGGAACGGTGGCCCCAGACGGCCCGAGATCAAACTCCCGTAACAGACTGATGGGGACCAGCTGGTCAGAAGCACTGGGAGCTGTACAGCCTGTATAATTTTACACGTGAATGCGCTGAGATAGACATCATTGTTATTTTCTGCCTGATGTCACGATGGAAGCATTTCGTCTTCATTCTGATGACGGCTTGGAAAAACGGAGGCTCTGATTGTCAGCCTGTATCTACGTCTTCCTGATACCTAGGTCACGTCCCTGCTTGGACGTCGGCACTGGGGTCAGTCAGCATGCTCATTAATCACGGTTCGACTGTCTCGGTATAAATGAGAGGAAGAGATGTATCAGGTCGATTGCTAACCTGAATGCATTGGCTTGGTTGTATTTGTACATGTACCAGAACAGTAAATCTTCACTAATGCTTATGCAAGCGTGATCAAGAGCTATCCTGATATCTCTTGAAATCCTTCTGATGGATCAGTTATATTCTTTGAGGCAGTGACGTGAAACGGTAGAGTTGATAATAATTGGTAATCGTAATGGCGAAAGGTATGGCGATGATCATGATGACGACAACGACAACGATACCGATAACGACGACGACCATGCCCTGTAGTGATGATGAGAAGGCAGATCAAAAGTGCAGACAATCATGCGCAGTAGCAATGCGCTTTAGATAAAGGACGGTGCTTATTATACTGTCTCTTTGGTTGGACAGCTGTAAAATTGCTCAATCGCATTCTTGATCATACTGAATTAGAGCTAATTTCTCTCTAAGGACAAGTTTGCATCTCTCTCCGAACCGGAGTTTGACTTAGAACTTTTATCTCCCAAGAAACTAACAACCCAGAGGTTCCTGTCTTAACAGACGCTGTCCAGGATGGATTTTACTTGGGGGGGGGGGGGTTAAAAGTAAACGTGTACTTTATTCGTAATGGATTCCTCGATTTGGTGCCATGGGTGAAAACCCATGAGAATTGGCTGCATATAAATGGTTCCAAAATCGGGTCAAAACCCCTGCAGGGCGGAGGAAAAAAAAGTCAGTCCTGCAGGTCGGGACTGAGCCCTCAAACTAATATTTGGCTGAGGTCGGTGGGGTGTGTGCGAGTGACATATATACGGAGTTTATACTATATTCCGTGATAAAGTGTGACGGCAAGTTCTCGGTGAACGATTATAGAAGAAGTTTGACCTGTTTATCAAGTGGTGTCTAGTTTGCTCACGAGCTGTGAACTGAATAAAATGTGTTTCCTCATATTTACACATCAGACACTTGTCTAAACTGTTCCATGAGACACTTGCGGCAAAAATGATATTGGTGCACGTGAAGGGAAGAATCTTTTTATACCGCTCATATTGGGTGAACAGAACCTGATGCTCATTTTCCCCCCTGCGACATACTTAATAGTATTAATATTTCTATTATTCTACTCGTAATTGATCATCCAAGCCGAATGGTGAACAAACTGAATTCTCAATTTATGGAAACAGTACACACTTAAACGAATCCCGAATCTTTGTGATTCATTGTATGTTTGTTTAATTTGGTCACAACACATTGATGCCGATATCATGGGGATGTTGGAATACTACACGGTCTCTTTCATATGGAGCTAAGTGATGATAGGGGTGCTGCAACCGCGTGATAAATGTGCATGTCTGTGACCCTTTGATCGCACAGGGCACGCATTGCATTATACATAAGCCCACCCATTGATGTCACGACGAACGACAGCATTTCTCTTCACGGACATGGTGCCTTATTGGTCTGGCTTGAATGATGCATGAAGCCCCGGTGTTGAAAATGGTGATATATATATGAAGGTCCTGGTGATAATGACGTCCGACACAATGCTGTGCGGCGAAGCAATTGACAAACGACACAAATAATCCCATACAATGAATATGTTATAGGCAATGTAGCGAGCGTAAGTACACGATCATGGTCTGCTATAAGGGCTATTCCGTTTTCGAAACGCCCTAAAGTATGTTGTTTGTTTTTGTTGTTTGAACAAGTTCACAGAAGTTTTGGTTATATCAGAAAGGCATAGTAATAAAGATTATGATGACAAGGACAGGATAACATGACTTTGGTTTGTAGAGAGAGAATAAATATCTTGTCTTTTAGCGTAAGGATTTATACCATTGCCGACTAGGTTTGTCTACAACACGTACAAGCGCATGCAGTATATCATTCTACCAAAAATATCATAAACACATACACACACGGACCCGCACTCACTCACTCACTCACTCACTCACTCACTCACTCACTCACTCACTCACTCACTCACTCACTCACTCACTCACTCACTCACTCACTCACTCACTCACTCACTCACTCACTCACTCACTCACTCACTCACTCACTCACTCACTCACTCACTCACTCACTCACTCACTCACTCACTCACTCACTCACTCACTCACTCACTCACTCACTCACTCACTCACTCACTCACTCACTCACTCACTCACTCACTCACTCACTCACTCACTCACTCACTCACTCACTCACTCACTCACTCACTCACTCACTCACTCACTCACTCACTCACTCACTCACTCACTCACTCACTCACTCACTCACTCACTCACTCACTCACTCACTCACTCACTCACTCACTCACTCACTCACTCACTCACTCACTCACTCACTCACTCACTCACTCACTCACTCACTCACTCACTCACTCACTCACTCACTCACTCACTCACTCACTCACTCACTCACTCACTCACTCACTCACTCACTCACTCACTCACTCACTCACTCACTCACTCACTCACTCACTCACTCACTCACTCACTCACTCACTCACACACATTCAGATTAATGCTGACAATCAGAATGCAAGAGAATAAAAACACAAACAAGAAAAAAATCATTCTTTGAGCACTCACGCGCAGTCATTCACTTGAGCTCTCACGAGCGCGCACTCAGGCGCGGCGAGGAGGAAAGTGTCGAGTGGCTCTGCTGAGAGGCTGAAAGCATTAGACGCGAGCTGCAGCAGCTTTCCTCAGAGTTAGGGGCGACCATGCTGCGCAAGGAAGGAGTTTCTGTGGTGGTCTCCAACCTGGCTCGGCCCAAGTCTCTCGGCGTTGTCTCCAGAGACTGAAGAGTCTGGACGTGGGACGCACTGGACCATGCTGCCTCGGACTCGACCCATTGTTCCCCGGGCGCCTGCTGCAAACCTCCCACTGAAAGCGTGGTGGTTGCCCGCGGCCAGCGTGGGCATAAAAGTTTAATGAAGCACCTGAGAGAAGAGACGAGGCTTCGATTGGCCCTTACACCTGACAGGACATGGCGACAGACGACAATGGCCAAGATATTGCTGGACGAGACTGGAACCAAGCCGTTATCGAAGTTGTGGAGGCGTCCTCAACACGAAGGGGATCTCGCGACGCCAACGTGGCGCAACCTTCGTCACGGCACTTAGCGCTTGCTCCTGTGGCGTGATCGACCGTTTCCATATGCATGTAGGAACGTAGCGACACCATTCAAAAGATAGTCGGCACATTGCCCCGGGGGTCTGTTGCACTCGCATTAGTTATTGTGTGCGGGCTAACCCGGTTCCTATGAGGCGATCTGCAGCTTATGGCGCGACTCTGCTTTGGAATGCACATACATATTAGGGCATCCCGTTTCTGCAAATTATTCAAGCCTTTTTTAATGCATTAGTGCGTTCTTTTATATGCAGGAACATATCAATGTAATGTCGATACTGCCTCTTTCCAAATATGGTTAGTGGAGATTCAGGAGACGTTGCACCTATGCCAGTAATTCAGTGTACATGCGTATGTAGATTAACTAGTTACTTGCAATATAACTCTTCGAAGTAGATTTTTATGAAACGCGATTACGGTCCCGTCTTCGGATGACGTAATTCTGCAAAAGCTGTATCGGAATCGAAGGTTGCTTCATAGATTTAGAATCACGGTAATATTGTTCAAAGTTTGCTGGCACAGAACCCCATAGCCAGCTTCCATATGAGAATGCGCAGATCGGGCGGTTGTGGAGACAGTTTTTCCTAACCAGTACTGAACTGCACAAGGTTGGGGAGTGCCACACGGATCATCAGCTCCTGGCAGCTCCATATCCAGTGGTCTCCCTTCCTGTATGAGTGCATGTCAGCTCCTCAACCTCTACTCGCTTACTGAAACTCTGTCTTCGATAGGCGGATGTAAGCGAGCAAGCTTTGGCGTTGGGTTGTGTGCGAGGCGCAGTGCCGTGGTTGAATCCCTGGGATGGGAGAAAACGGGATCATTAATCATATGAAGGTAGGCGAGGCATCGTCGGTGTTCCTGGATTACTGCACTTCCTCAGTCCACCGATTGCGTTGAAGCAGACCACGCAGGCATGGACGGAGGTGACGATCTACACTGAGAAGTAATCTCTCTTTGAGTCTCAGGCAAGGTCAGGACGACAGCACCGATAGTTTTGAAACTGTGAAAGTAGAAGTCCACGCACAAGACCGGGAAATGCGACATACCTCTATTGTTTAGGGAACGCTGATGCGTTTCATACAAATCGGTGGCAAGGACTGTTACCGAGTGCGATAAAGGACAGGACATTAGACGGCGAGGCTGGGAATGAGTCAGCCTCGATATAGCCTTAGTGTAACTACGTTACTGGAGGCATTGCCGATGGAAAATTGTTCCGTTTCTGACAAGACAGTCTCGTAGTACCTCTTGGGACCAAACGCTTCATGGAGTTTGAAGAGATCCGAGTTAGGTGCACTCCACTGCAAAAGTCGATCGTCAATGATGCAGAGCACGCCCATAACGTGAAGTTGGCATGTTTGCATTCTGAAGGGAAGCAGAGCGACCCAGCAGCGGCCATATAATCGTCACAAAATGGCCACCCTCCGGCCCAAAGCTTTTCTGTATTTTGTCACAGTTTTCATTGACGTAAAGGTAAAAATGAAGTCTCCTTTCTAAAATTGCGTCTTCCCATCCATATATGAATGATCCGATTGTGCGGGTGTGAACATTTTCAGCATTCAAGTTTTACGCCAAGAAAACAACGACGTTGCAGAGGTTTCTGGTATAATTGATGTTCGAGTGAGACGGAAAATGTGATAATGCTGCATATCTTCATGTTTGTAGATGTGAAGTCTACAGGTCTAAGCGTTTTTGTGTGTGTGCGTGAGTGAGGGGGGGGGGGTTGGTGTAGAGGTAGGGGTGTGGGATTCAGCTTTATGGAATGAAAATTTTCTTGTAGGATTCCATACAGAATAAAGTGAAAAGTTAATAAAACTGAAAATAAAAAAGGTTTCAGACGAATGCAGATATCAGTTTCCTTTCCATACGTGCCTATCTCGGTTCACTCAAGTTACCGCTGCAAAACGAAACACAATAGAGAGAAGTACGAAAAATATCCTTCCCATAATCTGAAGTTTTAAGATCAACATAATGTCCAAGATTGTACCCTCTGACCGCAGAGTGACAACACATTGAGAATCTTAACCCTGATCAGTGTTGTCACAGACAAGAGCAATTAATATAACCGGATGGTATTATTGTATGTGTGTTTATGATTTAACATTTCACACACGCCATGCAGTTGAAGAGAAATTGGGGTTTGAATGCATCGAAGTTGGTGAATAATCTACCGGTATTCACAGCAGGCATGTTTTGTGAATGCCATTTGACGATAAGTTTGAATTGAAAATGCTGTCATAAAGTATTTTTTAGCATGGGTCAATCTTTCCAGTCTCTTTGTGTTCTTCGGGAGACCATTTTATCTGACACCGAGTGAAGCCCACTATAAATCAAAACAATACCTTTGACCCTACCGACTCATTCATTGTGATTTTTTTTTAATGATATACTTTTTCAGTGCAAATGAATAATTGACAAGGACGCCATGGCAATTATTAGGGATAATCGATTCATGTTGCCCTCGAAGAGGTTGTGCTCGAAGTCGTATTAATGATTCGAATTCTGAGGTTTTCTTGCGGATATTTTTTTATGTCACAATTTTCTCTTCATAGTACAGTGATATAAGTTTCTGTGAAGCTATAACGTGTGATTAAATAAAATGTTCTTAACACTGGTAAGAATACTTTTTAATAGAAGTTCTGCACCGATAATCTTATTGACGTCCCAATTTATTTTTAAAAAGTCATTGTGAAGAAAGACACTCTAGGACAGTTCAGCTTTCGACGTATTTGCTTTGAATCGTCATGGGACTGAGAGAGAGACCATCTTGAAGTGTCTGAGAAGGCAGTTTTTGAATTTTGGAAAGAAACAAACTGTTCTCAAGAATGCCAACCTGAGTTCTTTTTGCTCATTCCATCTGCCACGATCTTCTGAGGACACGCTTGCTTGAAGGTCGACCTCATAGCCGGTTCATTTCCCCTTTGAGAGAAAAACTCAAAGTCAGTTCTTGAATCCAGCTCTTTCCGACACTTTGCAGAAAACATAATCATAGGGGTTTTGCCTTTCTCGTGATGAAGTCTCGGCCCGACTCTTGCGTTTCATGCACACATGTTGTCCCTGAACAGTTCACAAACGCCGCATTTAGGTGTGAGAAAAGTCTGCTGGCCTTTTTGAAGAAGTTTTTTCTTTCCCTTTTCAAGATGTGTATGTCAGGGGTTTCAAAATATGACAAGGAAATTGTCTGTACACGCATGCTGTCGATTTCCGTCAACTTATAAATGTTATAAATGATACATCGGAATGTTATGGGGTGGCGTCAAGCGCTTGACAAACTGAAGTCCTTTCTTAATTGTATGATTATGAAAGCAGCCCTAGATGACTTTGGCTTTTTGCCTCACACTCACGTTCCTCGCGCCGGGCTGCAACTCCCTGAAATGTCAGTGTGTTACGTGTCGATTTCAACTGCGTTCCTATTTAATGAATAGCGTTCCCCACTGAGAACGTACTGCAGCTCTTCTGCAGTGTAGTGCTGACTATTTTTGTAAAGTGTTCTTTCGACCTTTTCCCTGTGTATTTTAACAATGATTTTATTTGCCTTTGGCGCAATGTGAGTTGTTTTCTGAAAGTATTTCCTCGTTTTGATCATTTTTGCCGAGATTGTGTACCAACGTTTGTCGTACTTGTGTAGGTTTTTCTTTTAAATGTTATTCTTTGCTTTCGGCTAAATTGATCATTTGTATTACATGGCGCAAATAACTTAACTGCCTCTCATATCGTATTCCAATCTTGTGTCGGAGATTTACTCGTTGGAGACTGTCCTCTGGCTGCATTTCCTCCATCTCTTCTCTCGTGACTCTTACTTCCCACATTCTATTCCGGCGTCTGCAGTGGTGCATTTACATGAGTTCCACACCTTCCCTACCCATACAAATCTAATAACGTAAATGGAAATGGATCCATTGTTCAGTCGTGTTGCGGCTAGACGCCATTGACTTTATTTACACAGCGCGATGCGAGACAAACAGACAAACTATTGGTTTACGCTGACGGCTCTGTCGGTATCTATTTGAAAGGATGTCATTTTGTCCCACCTTATTCTAGCACTATTGTTTTCTTCCGATCCCATGGTTGACGTGGAGGTACTTTAGAATACTCCTCCGATCAAACTAACTGTACACAGGTCAATGCATAATGGAGTTGTATAGATGATACATTCGAAATGAGAACTGTTCTCATGCACACCCTGAAGGAAAAGAAGGGGCATGGCGTTTGAAGGTGCTCTTCGCGCAGTAGGCAGTATACTGATGCAATATGAACTGTGCCGAAAGTTTTGTCGATTCTACATGAATGATGCAGTAGAATACTACGGCAATCTTAATTCAAATAATTTGTGAACAAATATTGAGACCTTACATAGCCAAATAAGGCTGATAGGCCCTGAAGCAATAAACATTCATTCATTCATTCATTCATTCACATACTTTCTTGTCGGAGATGTCTTTAAACAACAGTAATGTTTTTGTGAGAAAGGGGCTTAAAACAT
>JAWQFJ010031358.1:95000-110000 GCA_034096865.1 Theodoxus fluviatilis
CCACCACCACCACCACCACCACCACCTCCACTACTACCATCATCATCACCACTTCCAATCATCATCATCACCGTCATCATCATCATCACCGTCATCATCATCATCATCATCATCATCATCATCATCATCATCATCATCATCATCATCATCATCATCATCATCATTATCGTCGTCGTCGTCATCGTCATCGTCTTGGTCGTCGTCGTCGTCATCGTCATCGTCATCGTCATCATCATCATCGTCGTCGTCGTCGTTGTCGACAACGTTTGCGATCGCGGATGCGTACGAAAGACTGATGAAGAAAAAAAAGCCCCTCAACTTTATTTAGAGGCATATCAATATGCATATCAATATGCATATCAATATATGTGTATGATAAAGAAAACTACATACGGTCGGAGTCATTCGATGCCCCTTCATGGACTAGTTTTTCCCTTCATGAACTTGGACGCCCTTGCTGCTGAAGTGTCTGGGTCGAGCCCTGTAGCGCAGTCATGGACAGCCTTATGCGCCCGATGAGGTAGGATACTTAGAACTCTAAGATCTGAGTTTATAAGATCAACATTTCACAGACATGTCAAAACAACTAACGCATATTTATTCGTCATCATCTATATGCTAGCTCACGCAAAAGGGTGGAAAGCACAGTTTTGTCACGAAACGCCAGCACCCTGCAAAATTCTACTGAATGTTGCCATGAGAACCTTTTGATTACGTGCTGTTTTAACGTGGGCGCATGGAGAAACGTAACAAGATCCCGCAGACCATACTTTTGGGGTCAGAAAAGAAAATGTGTGTGTCAATTAGCATCGTTGAGCCCAGTTGACTATATAAGTTGCCATTTGAAGAATGTCATGCAGTGAACGTTTGCAGCCAAAGAAATGTTCAAAAGAAACATAGACAAAATCGCTGACCGGAAGATAAAAGAAGATATATAATTTTTCAGCTACAGTAAATTAGTTCGCCCCGACTGCTTTTGTGATAAATTTTGCCTGGCGTAACTGTATCAAAATGCCGACGTTCCATTGCGTACAGTTGTGTTGGACACTTTTGCAATTCCTGTGTTTTGCTGTAAACATCATTAATGTAGGCTGCGATTCTGATTAGGACGATGCTTACAATAGTATGTCTGGTCGTTATTGTTGGTAAGTGCCATATATTGTTTGTTTTCGTGTTCTTTATTCTGTCCCATATTCACCTTCGTACTTAATTCAAGATAGATGTTTAAAGTTAATAGAACCTGTTGCAGTTTTCCTTGATTGTGTTTGTAAAAAGTGATTACTAAGTATAGAATGGTTACTTTAACGTGTTTGGTTTTGTACCGTACACCAAAACTACGCTAACAATTGTTGAAGTTTTCCTTGATTGTGTTTGTAAAAAGTGATTACTAAGTATAGAATGGTTACTTTAACGAGTTTGGTTTGTACCGTACACCAAACTACGCTAACAATCAAATTTTGACCTGCTTCACCACATCGCTCGTACTTTCTCTCCTCTACCTCCACCATGACTTTTTTCTCTTATCGGGTACATTTAATTGCGATAATAAAAGTATTTCATTTTGCTCTCAACCTTCCTTTTTATGTTCATACGTACTTCAGTCTTTCAATGTGCTTTGTATTCAAAGAACGGTTTTAGAATATGAACGATATTCTCGGACAGCCATGAAAGGTAATTAGGCTGTAACCCCCTTTCAAGTGAATAGCGAGGGAAGACTGAAAAATAAGTCGCTATGGGTGGGATCATTTTTCCCTTTTATTCAAAGGGTGGGTGGGTGGGATGGGGGGTAGGGTTGGGTTTGGGTTAGAGACAGAAATATAGTTTGGGGATGGAATGGGATGGGGGTTAGGGGACTGCAGGGATGGGCGTGGGCTGTGTGTGCCAGAAGAAAGGGAAACCGTGTAGGGCTGGTGGGGGACTCAATTTCATCGAAAAGTGCGGATGGTGAAGACGAAATTTTACTGAAAGCTCCCCAAAGCGGCCATTGCGGAAAGATTAGCCTCGTTTGCGGTCTGGGCAGATTCCATCAAGCAGATGAGAGTGACAGCTTTACTGTTACTCCCCACGCCGCAGTGATGGCCATCGACTAGGTCCTGTCTGAAACCAATCTCGCTTTATAGGGCGGCGCTGGGAACCTTGCCTCCAAGCGTGCTGAGCCTATGAATGTTTGTGTGTTCAAAGAAAAGTTTTGAAAAAGAACCCACAAAACGGAGTGATCGATAAAGCCTTGCTTTCAGGGCCGCGAGTCTGATTTTCCCAATCTTTCACGGATGAGAAACACGACGTCGGTTTGTTCGACGCTGACGTTGGGATAATCTTTTAGGATGTAATTAAGCATTGAGCGGAATACTTTGTATAAGAGCTGAGACTGACAGTCGAGCGCAATATACACGCATGCGCATGGCGATACGGGAAAGTCCACAAAGATGAATACCTGCATTCCAAGGAGTACCTTTTGACATGTAATCACCTACGCAAGCATGTGCAACCACAAACACGCACATATGCATGCGCGCTCATGGACACGTACGTGCATACTCGTGCGCACATAATTATATACAAGCGTACAATTTACGCGCGCTCGCATAGTTCATATACACATCACGCGTGGCACGCACACACACACACACACACACACACACACACACACACACACATGCTCGCACACGCAAACACACACACACACACACACACACACACACACACACGCACACACACACACACACACACACACACACACACACACACACACACCGCTATAGACCCGATCGGTCCTTTAAATATGTGACCGAACACATAATAACGATGTAAAAATAGTACTATGGTTTTCTTAGACACATTGATTTTACTACAAAACATACCTTTCCCCAGTTTCAGACATTAATACTGATGTGACAACCTGTAGGCAATGTCTATTTCTTAGTTTTGAGGAAACACGTGTAAACTACCATCAAATAAGAAAACGCCCGCCGTAATTGCGCAATGAAACATTTAAAAATAAACTCAAAAGTGTTTCTCTGTTATTTTGCTCATTGGTGTTGATCTACATTAAAACGTCTAGCTGTGCACGGTTATGCAGTAACTAACCAAGACCTATTGCTGTTTTGAACAAGTTTCAATTTGTTTTTCGGCTGCTTTGAATGCGTTGTTTTCAGCACAGTCACAGGTTTGAATCCATAACTTCAAAACCTAAATGAAAATTCAAACAGGTATAGAATATCAGATCAACAGCATGCCCCCACACTCTATAGGTTTTCATTTCGAAACATTCCGTCAAAACGTTTATTTTTAGTTTCTCCCGAAACATGAAAGTTCATTCACTCGTCTTCAAAAGCTGAGGAGAGAAAAGAGAAAAAAGAAAAACAAAAAAAGCTTATCTGAGGAAGGCAATGGAGAGCTTTGAAGAGAATGACACCAATCGCGACCATATTTTGCGCATCCTTGTGATCTGCTGCATTTAAATAATGAGAGAGAAATCATGATCTTAATAGAGACTTGGAGACAAGTAGGGTCCCCCACCCCTTCCCTCCAACCGCCCCCCCCACCCCCTTCCCCTCACTTTCTTGCTTACTTCAAAGTCAGACGCCGGTCTGGTCTCACACTGCTGCCGGTTTGAGCTTCCATCAGCGTCGCCTCAATTTCTGTTTCATCAATCATCACGCAGTGACGGAATTCCCCAGTCGAAGAAAGACCTGGGGGGTTTTGTAGGGTGGAAAGCTTAAGGGGAAATGGTGGTGAGAGAGACAGTTAGGGGGCAGAAGGCCTTGAAATGAGGCTGGTGGAATAGGCGCAGAGGGGGAGTGCATCAGGGAAAGGCAACGTTAGATCAGCGGGTTGGGGAGGGGGTGGTATATTCTTGTGAAGGAGATCCGTGGCTGTGCGTAGCGCCATAGGTAAGGGGAGTGAGTGAGTGAGGATAAGGGGTGGAGGGTAGAGATAAAATGAACAAGGAACTAGAAACGGACCAAACTTCCCAGAGGGATAAACTCTTGTTTTGAAGCGGTTAATGGCCCCACTGTTCTGTTGACCCATGACCTGCAGTCCTTACTGAATACTCTTTTGTGTGTATCAAAAATACATTACGGTCTGTTAGTCTCGCGCTGCTTGGTGTTCATCATGACAGAGCTTGACTGATGCACCCATCTCTGGGATGATTTTTCTTTTGGTTTACAGAACTAAAACTCTGGAATTTACACGATTGTACCATTTCCCAGACAGCATACTCATTAATAAAAAGTATTAACAGTGTCCTTCTTTGATACACGTTTCTTTACAGTGATGATGACATGTTATGAAAGTAGATCAACTGATTGTCAAGGAAAATAATAGATCTATAGCTGTAAAATGGGAACAGTATGCAAACGAATCCTGTATTTTACAACAAGGTTTTAAGCATTTTGGATAGAGTCCTTCGAGAGATGGATTTGCATGAAAGTTAAGTATCCTACAGAGAATTTCTCAAAAGAGTTGTTACTCCTGGTAGATGTGATATCAGGTCAAGGAAATGCCATGATATTCATGCATTTCCCCTTTGCCTGCCTCTATACATCTTTTCAGAACCTTCTCAGGTACCATTGTTTTACACTTTCGCTGTCGCCTTGGCTGTTCCTAAAGCTGTTAGACGTGCTGTTGAAAGGTCTCTGACCATGGTCTTCTAGAATACAAAATTCAGTATATTTAGCATTGTGTGCAACTAAGCAAACCAACGTCGTAATTCATGTCAAAGGGCAACAATATTAGCAATGACTTCATAATAATATCTAACATGTCATACTTACGTCCCCCTCATTCAACTTTGTGTTAGGTAGAGCTCCCACAGTCAAAGAATCATATCGCAGTGTTTTCATCCTTATGTGTATTTTTCTTGTTTCGATGAAACACTGAAATCAAACACTATTCCCACTGTTTTGAAAAAATACTTTCCACAAAATATGTACACTCCATTAGTAGGATTTAGAGTAAATCACCGCAAGAATTCACTTTCGAAGAACTGAGCCCCTGTGTCTAAGCCCCAGTCCCCAATGCCGAAAAGAATGTACGCCACAAGTCCCGAAATATTGCGGGGTTCCAGCAAGGTCTCCCATCCAGACAGGGACGGAGCTACTAGTGGCTCAGGTAGCTGAGGTCTCCTGACCCTCACGCGGGGCCGGCATACGGCAGGGGTTTTCTGGATCGCTCAGGCGTGCTCCACCGTCCCTAGGTCTTCTGCAAGACGCCCGTGTGTCTGAGGAAACGACTAAGGCTTCTCTGCCTGAAGTCTCCTCCTTCCAGACGTTCCTCTTCCAAGGCAGTTGGGGCAATAGTCGCCATGGCAACGAGGCTCTCTGGGCCCCAGACATATTTCGGCCGTCTGGAGATGAAGTGTCTTTTGACTGTAGGCCCTGACCTTATTTTGACGGCTCCGGCGTGCCAGTTGGAGTGCGAGGGAAAGCCTCCTGCCTGGTTGCACCCGCCCGCTGAAGTGAGAGCTCTCTTTCCCAATGTCCTCCAACGTGTCAATCATATTCGCACTAATCTTGATCGTGCCCATCGCAAGGCATTGATCTAATGAATGTGCGCCTCGTTTGGAATGTTGACAAGGTAAGGAAGAGAGTCTGGGATTCTATCCGAAAAGGGTGTTTTTAGTGTGTGTGTGTGTGTGTGTGTGTGTGTGTGTGTGTGTGTGTGTGTGTGTGAGAGAGAGAGAGAGAGAGAGAGAGAGAAGAGAGAGAGAGAGAGAGAGAGAGAGAGAGAGAGAGAGAGAGAGAGAGAGAGAGAGAGAGAGAGAGAGAGAGAGAGAGAGAGAGAGAGAGAGAGAGAACGTGAGACAGCAACACAAACACAGGCAGACGGTCAATACTGCCGATATACAAATGCAACTAATCCACGGACTTTGTGTTGAGTCTTCTAGAAACTTTCTCTGAGTTTCGGTTTTCACTTTACTGACATCTGTCACAGGCCATTGAGATTTTGCTTTAATGTTTTTGTGCAACACGACAATGATGTATTGAGTTTCCAAACAAATCAGGATGCATTATGACAGTCTGACAATGAAGGCGAGATGTAATGATTTTTGTCTCTGTGTCTGTATTTGATTTTACGGAAGAAATCGTGACCATCATTTTGAAATGCTGATTGCCTGCTCGTGGGCATGAGCGAATGCTAAAAGCCATCCATTGTGGGTTAAACAAATGTTTAAAGTAACGTTAAAGGAATACTAGTTACGTTGATTTATTTTCCTCAACGTTTGCATGGATAAAGACGTTGGACAAAAACTAAAACAACAACTAATATTTGTTTACACAATGGCTCTCTGGCATGCTATTTAGGAATCATATTCTTTTACTGTTCCTGAATACACGAACAGAAAAGACAATCAGTTGCCTTCAACAATGTAAGCTCTGGGTAGCCGCCTCAAATGATCATTTTTAGTTTATGGGAACAATTTCCATGTTCAGTTTCCTATAGCTGCTGCTGTAGAAACCCCTTTCTAAACGTGTGTGAGTCACTTTGGTGGCGAATATAGCCAGACCTCGTCTCCTCAAGCTGCGGATCAACTTCTTCACATTGTTCTGGTTCAAAGTGTTCCTCTCTTTCACAAGGCACTGCTCGAGTTCCAGGATATTTCTTGGCTGTTGCGTGCGTCATGCCTGAAACATGTGTCAACAGTGTTCTATCGGATTTAGATCCGGGGAACGAGTAGGCCACCGCACTCCTTACAAACAATAGTTTCCTGTTGCAAATATTCCTCGACGATCCTCGCACGGTGCGGATGGGCGATATTGTCCATTAGGCCTATAGGAGGAAGTCATCGCCCACAGCACCAGCGTAGGCTCTCACGTGTACATCAAGAATGTCGTTCCTGTACCAGACTGCAGTCATTAACCTTGCCGCAGCACATTCTTACTTGTACCCCATCATGCTATCGCAAACTCTCCACCGTTTCTATCGTGCTCTCGTATGGAAGCGTCTGCGTATCGTTCTGCTGGTGGTCTCCAGACACTGGGACGACCATTCCAAGACGTCTAGGCAGAACTTGGACTCGTCAGAGAACGGAAGTGGTTCCTATCCCCGAATGTCAAGGGTACGTCATCCTGGCCCTAAGTATTAGACGCTGCTTGTGATTTCCCGTGAGAGGAAGTGGAATGCACGGCTTTGTGGACTACAAACTAGTCTCGTGAAGTCATGTGAGTCAGAGCATTCGATCTCGTGACACAGAAAAGGTCAGACCGCAGTTGGGTAGCTGTTGGAAGCGGTCTCTTTGAGCCTGAAGGACCAGGAAGCTGTCATGTTTGGTGTAGGAGCTCTTTGTCTGCTCCCCAATGTGTCGTCTTTTGCCGTGCCAAATGTCTGGTACCGCTTCTACACGTTGAACATGACGCTTTGGGACACTCCAGGTGTTTGCACCACCTGTGTTTGTGAACAGTCACTTCTAAGCATTCCGGTGCAAAATGACAATTCATTACATTCCAAATGATGTCTGTCTTTGCTGGGGCATCATCCACAAAATTGTAGAGAAAACTGACAAGAAGTGACTTTGGATAAAATCTGAATCAAAGTCACAATCTTAATGAGTCATGACCTTTTCTTCAAGAGGTGTGATCTCAATCATTTGAGTGTGGCATGCATGTGCAAGGCTGGAGTTTAAAAAATAATTTTAATGTATTCTTGATAAACAGTCCTTCAAAGCGATATCACTCAAGCATGATTTTTATCCCCTCTAGCGTTATGGATATATCTCTAGACTGCATACCCCTAGTACACTTTGCACAGTATAAATTGCCTGACCGCTGGCGTTGACTGAGAGGACAACAGTTACATTTAGTTGAACCGAAACCCCACACGTACCTGAGAAAGCTGTATGAAACCACATAATGGCACCATATGTATACAGAATATCATATCGTGATTGGAAAGAATCACACGAAACTTAGGGGGCACGAAATACAGTATTGGGCCTTGACTACAGTTAAGTTTGTATAAGATGCACTTTTAAAAATCCTGCTGCTGTGCAAAGTAAATTTCAGTTCTGATAGTATATTCGCTCATCTCTCTCTCTCTCTCTCTCTCTCTCTCTCTCTCTCTCTCTCTCTCTCTCTCTCTCTCTCTCTCTCTCTCTCTCTCTCTCTCTCTTTCTCTCTCTCTCTCTCTCTTTCTCTCTCTCTCTCTCCCTCTCTCTCTCACACACAAAAACCTTCACACACACCTATTCACACACACCTATTCACACACACACACACACACACACACACACACACACACACACACACACACACACACGCATTCATACAGATAAATATCATTATTGGAGGCAGATAAAACTTGGTTGCACACAAAATCTACAAGTTCTTGAGAGCATTCTGCTTGACTGATACCTATATCAAGTGGAATTTTTCTTTTCTTTCTGTCCTCGAGACATTTTGTATTGAGATTTTCTGCATCTATTTCGTGAAATCTTATTTGCACATTTCTTTAGAGCAAAAATGTTGGTGTGATTCTGACGTCGCTCAGGGGATGTAGGGAGTGTAGCTATTGAAGAAATCCGTGACGTCAAAACGCCCTTTTGTAAACAGATTAAAGTCCTCACTCCACTCACCGTCATCACATCACCATCGTGGTCATGAATGACATGAAAATAAAGGATGAAGATCTGCGATATAATGCTTTTTAAAATATATATATTTCACACACACAAAAGCATGCACGCGCGCGCACGTGCATCCGTCCGTACATATACCCACCCACCCATTCACCTATCATATACCTATCAATGTATCCAACCACCCATATATCCATTCATCCATCCATCGATCCATCATCTATCCATCTATCTTATACCTACCAATGTATATACCCGTCCATCCATCCATTCATCCATCCATCGATCCATCATCTATCCATCTATCTTATACCTACCAATGTATCCATCCATCCATCCATCCATCCATTCATCCATCCATACATTAATCCATCATCTATTTTTCAATCAAATATTTATCAATATATCCATTCGTTCATCCATCCATCAATGTATCAATTCATCCCTACCTCCATTGATCCCTCCCTCCCTCCCTCCCTCCCTCCCTCCCTCCCTCCCTCCCTCCCTCCCTGATCCCTCCCACCCTCCCTCCTTGATCCCTTTCACCCTCCCTCCCTCCCTCCCTCCCTCCCACCCTCCCTCCGTCCCTCCCTCCAGTAATCCATCCTTTTATCCGTCCTTTCGTCTATCCATTCCCCACCCATCCGCCTATCCATGCATCTCCCCATCCACCCATCCATCTGTCCATCCATCTATCCATCCAACCAACAATCCCTCCCTCCCTCCCTCCCTCCCTCCCTCCCTCCCTCCCTCCCTCCCTCCCTCCTCCCTCCCTCCCTCCCTCCCTCCCTCCCTCCCTCCCTCCCTCCCTCCTCCCTCCCTCCTGCCCTCCCCTTCTCGCGGCCCTTACCTCACAGAACCAGGCCCCAGTCAGCAGCGCGAAGTAACCTTTGGCAACGGACGCCCAGAAGTGGTGTCGAGACAGCGTCATCTCCAGGACAATGCAGACGGCCGCGAAGACCGGAAGGTAGATGACGTAGGAGTGGACCAGGACGTCCAAGGGTGTGCGTTCTTGAAGGTGACCTTGGAAGATGACGGACTGGACCATGCAGCCCAAGGCCATGATCAGGAAGTCGCAGTTAGGCGGAAGAGGCACCCGGAAACGGAAGAGGACGTCGATGACCCCGGAGACGAAGAAGATTGAGTAGATGATGCAGTGGTGGGCAACGTGGGGATTGTAGTGGCTCCCCTCGGGGTAGTGGCTGAAGCTGATCTCCGTGAACAGACCAGTGGCGCAGGCAGTGATTTTGAACATCCCGTCCACGGGCACCGCTTTCAGTCGGCCCCCGAACATGTCCATGGTGTAGGATGCTTTGGCTGTAAACTTCGACCCTAATTCTCGCGCTCTAAAGTAGTGCCGGAAAGACTGTATCATGTACCAGAGGCCAGCGATCATGTATGGAATTGCAGCAACGAGATGGCCAGGGAGATTTGGCATTTTAACTCTTGTCTGCCTGCCTGCCTGCCTGCCTGCCTGCCTGCCTGCCTGCCTGCCTGCCTGCCTGCCTGCCTGCCTGTCTGTCCGTCTGCGTGTCTGTCCGTCTGCGTGTCTGTCCGTCTGCGTGTCTGTCCGTCTGCGTGTCTGTCCGTCTGCGTGTCTGTCCGTCTGCGTGTCTGTTCGTCTGCGTGTCTGTCCGTCTGCGTGTGTGTTTATCTGTCTGTCTACCTGCTTGCCTGCCTGCCTGTCTGTCTGCCTGCCTGCCTGCCTGCCTGCCTGTCTGCCTTCCTTCCTGTCTGTCTGTCTGTCTGTCTCTCTCTCTCTCTCTCTCTCTCTCTCTCTCTCTCTCTCTCTCTCTCTCTCTCTCTTTCCTTTTCTCTCTCCGCTGATCACGACGTGTTTATCCAATTCCTTCCTTCTGTGTGTTCGACTCTCCTTTCCTTGAGCCACAATGATTCCTGCAACATAGACACATTTTTCTATATGGCGTTTTTAAAGCACAGCAAAATAAAAACCACGGTCCCTAATTTGCAATAAGTTGACGGCGTCCATGTAAAGTTATGCTACAGACTTGAGTAAGATTAAAAATCATATTTGGAAAATTGTGTGGTTGATGATGATGATGATGATGATGATGATGATGATGATGATGATAATGATGATGCAGCAACAGACACGTATGCCCACGATGAAGACGACCCTGATGTTGACGACTTTGGAAAAAGTTGCTGCCCTACGCACTTTGAATATGTCAATGCCGACAATGACGACGGTGACGACGACGACCATGACCACAATCACGATGGCCCCGACGACGACGACGACAACAACGACGACGACGACTATGATGATGACGATGATGATGACGATGATGATGATGATGATGATGATGATGATGATGATGATGATGATGATGATGATGATGATGATGATGATGATGATGATGATGATGTTGATGAAAACGCCGACTAGGACTGTAGCAACGTAGGAAAATCCGACGACAAAATTTGTAATGACAAGGAGGAGGAATTGACGATGACAATGCTGCCATGCAACAGAAAAAACTGCCGCAACAGCCGCAATAGCAGCAATAGCAGCAACAGCAGCAACATCAACAGCAGCAACAGCAGCAACTGCAACAGCAGCAACTGCAGCAACAGCAGCAGCAGTAGCAACAATAACAGCAACAGCAGCAGCAACAGCAGCAACAGCAGCAAGAACAACAAGAACAACGACGACAACAACAACGACTGCAACAACAACCAGATGAGCGACAGCTTTGACAAGGGAGACATGTAAAAAAGTTTTAAGTTCACTGAATGTTACGTGTACCACCACTCTGTCTCTCATTTCCTCGCGTGGTGCACACGTTACATTGGCAGTTTCCCTCACAATATTTCTTTCTAAAAACAACAAAAGTACAGGCAATGGAGAAAATGAGGCTCAATTCACGTAGCCTACAGCGTCAGTTTTTTTAGCATTGTTTATAATTTGTGGAAAGGATGACTTGTACTACTAGTAGTGAAGAAGAGAAAACTCAAATGACACTGGTGCCTAGATGTCAGGCGATGAAAGGTGAAAGGTGAAGGTCACAGTCTTCTTGCCTCATGTAATAAGGACGCACATACAAGGTCAGGGGCGGATCTGGGGGGGGGGGGTGCAATGGGTGCAATTGCACCCCCCCCCCCCCCAGATCCGCCCCTGACCTTGTATGTGCGTCCTTATTACATGAGGCAAGAAGACTGTGACCTTCACCTTTCACCTTTCATCGCCTGACATCTAGGCACCAGTGTCATTTGAGTTTTCTCTTCTTCACTACTAGTAGTACAAGTCATCCTTTCCACAAATTATAAACAATGCTAAAAAAACTGACGCTGTAGGCTACGTGAATTGAGCCTCATTTTCTCCATTGCCTGTACTTTTGTTGTTTTTAGAAAGAAATATTGTGAGGGAAACTGCCAATGTAACGTGTGCACCACGCGAGGAAATGAGAGACAGAGTGGTGGTACACGTAACATTCAGTGAACTTAAAACTTTTTTACATGTCTCCCTTGTCAAAGCTGTCGCTCATCTGGTTGTTGTTGCAGTCGTTGTTGTTGTCGTCGTTGTTCTTGTTGTTCTTGCTGCTGTTGCTGCTGTTGCTGCTGCTGTTATTGTTGCTACTGCTGCTGCTGTTGCTGCAGTTGCTGCTGTTGCAGTTGCTGCTGTTGCTGCTGTTGATGTTGCTGCTGTTGCTGCTATTGCTGCTATTGCGGCTGTTGCGGCAGTTTTTTCTGTTGCATGGCAGCATTGTCATCGTCAATTCCTCCTCCTTGTCATTACAAATTTTGTCGTCGGATTTTCCTACGTTGCTACAGTCCTAGTCGGCGTTTTCATCAACATCATCATCATCATCATCATCATCATCATCATCATCATCATCATCATCATCATCATCATCATCATCATCATCATCATCATCGTCATCATCATCGTCATCATCATAGTCGTCGTCGTCGTTGTTGTCGTCGTCGTCGTCGGGGCCATCGTGATTGTGGTCATGGTCGTCGTCGTCACCGTCGTCATTGTCGGCATTGACATATTCAAAGTGCGTAGGGCAGCAACTTTTTCCAAAGTCGTCAACATCAGGGTCGTCTTCATCGTGGGCATACGTGTCTGTTGCTGCATCATCATTATCATCATCATCATCATCATCATCATCATCATCATCATCAACCACACAATTTTCCAAATATGATTTTTAATCTTACTCAAGTCTGTAGCATAACTTTACATGGACGCCGTCAACTTATTGCAAATTAGGGACCGTGGTTTTTATTTTGCTGTGCTTTAAAAACGCCATATAGAAAAATGTGTCTATGTTGCAGGAATCATTGTGGCTCAAGGAAAGGAGAGTCGAACACACAGAAGGAAGGAATTGGATAAACACGTCGTGATCAGCGGAGAGAGAAAAGGAAAGAGAGAGAGAGAGAGAGAGAGAGAGAGAGAGAGAGAGAGAGAGAGAGAGAGAGACAGACAGACAGACAGACAGACAGGAAGGAAGGCAGACAGGCAGGCAGGCAGGCAGGCAGGCAGACAGACAGGCAGGCAGGCAAGCAGGTAGACAGACAGATAAACACACACGCAGACGGACAGACACGCAGACGAACAGACACGCAGACGGACAGACACGCAGACGGACAGACACGCAGACGGACAGACACGCAGACGGACAGACACGCAGACGGACAGACACGCAGACGGACAGACAGGCAGGCAGGCAGGCAGGCAGGCAGGCAGGCAGGCAGGCAGGCAGGCAGGCAGGCAGGCAGACAAGAGTTAAAATGCCAAATCTCCCTGGCCATCTCGTTGCTGCAATTCCATACATGATCGCTGGCCTCTGGTACATGATACAGTCTTTCCGGCACTACTTTAGAGCGCGAGAATTAGGGTCGAAGTTTACAGCCAAAGCATCCTACACCATGGACATGTTCGGGGGCCGACTGAAAGCGGTGCCCGTGGACGGGATGTTCAAAATCACTGCCTGCGCCACTGGTCTGTTCACGGAGATCAGCTTCAGCCACTACCCCGAGGGGAGCCACTACAATCCCCACGTTGCCCACCACTGCATCATCTACTCAATCTTCTTCGTCTCCGGGGTCATCGACGTCCTCTTCCGTTTCCGGGTGCCTCTTCCGCCTAACTGCGACTTCCTGATCATGGCCTTGGGCTGCATGGTCCAGTCCGTCATCTTCCAAGGTCACCTTCAAGAACGCACACCCTTGGACGTCCTGGTCCACTCCTACGTCATCTACCTTCCGGTCTTCGCGGCCGTCTGCATTGTCCTGGAGATGACGCTGTCTCGACACCACTTCTGGGCGTCCGTTGCCAAAGGTTACTTCGCGCTGCTGACTGGGGCCTGGTTCTGTGAGGTAAGGGCCGCGAGAAGGGGAGGGCAGGAGGGAGGGAGGGAGGGAGGGAGGGAGGGAGGGAGGGAGGGAGGGAGGGAGGAGGGAGGGAGGGAGGGAGGGAGGGAGGGAGGAGGGAGGGAGGGAGGGAGGGAGGGAGGGATTGTTGGTTGGATGGATAGATGGATGGACAGATGGATGGGTGGATGGGGGGATGCATGGATAGGCGGATGGGTGGGGAATGGATAGACGAAAGGACGGATAAAAGGATGGATTACTGGAGGGAGGGAGGGAGGGAGGGAGGGAGGGAGGGAGGGAGGGAGGGAGGGAGGGAGGGAGGGAGGAGGGAGGGAGGGAGGGATCAGGGAGGGAGGGAGGGAGGGAGGGAGGGAGGGAGGGAGGGAGGGAGGGAGGGATCAATGGAGGTAGGGATGAATTGATACATTGATGGATGGATGAACGAATGGATATATTGATAAATATTTGATTGAAAAATAGATGATGGATCAATGTATGGATGGATGAATGGATGGATGGATGGATGGATACATTGGTAGGTATAAGATAGATGGATAGATGATGGATCGATGGATGGATGAATGGATGGATGGACGGGTATATACATTGGTAGGTATAAGATAGATGGATAGATGATGGATCGATGGATGGATGAATGGATATATGGGTGGTTGGATACATTGATAGGTATATGATAGGTGAATGGGTGGGTGGGTATATGTACGGACGGATGCACGTGCGCGCGCGTGCATGCTTTTGTGTGTGTGAAATATATATATTTTAAAAAGCATTATATCGCAGATCTTCATCCTTTATTTTCATGTCATTCATGACCACGATGGTGATGTGATGACGGTGAGTGGAGTGAGGACTTTAATCTGTTTACAAAAGGGCGTTTTGACGTCACGGATTTCTTCAATAGCTACACTCCCTACATCCCCTGAGCGACGTCAGAATCACACCAACATTTTTGCTCTAAAGAAATGTGCAAATAAGATTTCACGAAATAGATGCAGAAAATCTCAATACAAAATGTCTCGAGGACAGAAAGAAAAGAAAAATTCCACTTGATATAGGTA
>JAWQFJ010031361.1:0-15000 GCA_034096865.1 Theodoxus fluviatilis
AGTCAGCAATCAGGTCTGTGGATTGGAGGAAGTACAGAAAGACGAAGGTAGACACATTCCTGTGTGAGACATTGTGTAGCTTTAGAATCTACTACGAAAAGTTCTCCTGTGTGTTCGGGGTTAGAATTGACCCACCGCGTCTCCCTACGCGATTCGTATGAGGCGAATAACTAGGGACACCGTGACTTGATTCGCGTTTGCTCTAAACTGTTCTAGTGATTTTTGTGCATAATGGCCTTATATAGCCTACAAAGGCTGACAGGCCGTAAAACACCATCCATCCATCCATCCATCTATCCATCCATCCATCCATCCATCCATCCATCCATCCATCCATCCATCCATCCATCCATCCATCTATTCATTCTACGAAAAGTTTCATCCCTACCTACGTGGTAAACGTTCAGAATGTTTCGGGAATCGCCCTCGTATCAGTGAGACTGCATTGACGCTTGTTGAACAGGACTTTGCAGACCTGAAATATTTCGCCGTGTGTCGTTGGTTGGTGTGGTGAACGTGTGCACTGAGAAGTTGTTTCCAAGTTTCGGACAACTTGGTTTTCAAGGCTCGCTTCTGTGGATTTTGTGGTGAATTCTTAGTGTTAAGCAGATTGGAGTGCTAGTTTCATTGAAATATGTTTATTATTGCTAGTTTATGGGTCTTTTTTTTCACTACGCACGTGTTTTGGCTACGTAATGTGAGTGAAGACGTGTCAATGTGAAGGGGGATGAAGTAAACCACTTTCCATCCTCTGTACACTTATGTGTGGGTGTAAACTAACAAGACGGGTTGGGTCTGAAGTAGCTGTGCTACCTGTACGTCGCTTGGTATACGCAGATGTTTGATTTTGACTTCATTGAAGCAGGTAACAATAATTTTGTAGATAAGCCAGGTCACACTGATATCAATAGGCGTAGGTATGTAGTAGGTGGTTTTGATAACCCGTATTTGACCGGCTTATATGTGCACTAAAAATGAAGCGACAGGATTGTGCATGATAACATTCTGGGCTATTAGTCGCCAAGCACGCACTGTTGTCTGGTGTTGAGAGGGGTCCGTCAATACAGCCTACCTCTCGTGTTAATGACTCACTTTGTTGGTATTTTCTGTCCGTGAATTAGGCAACAACACCCCCACACACACAAAAACTGTGGTTACGGAAACCCGACCAGCCCAATTTATTTTATGCCGACTCTAAACTTGTTTTCGATCATGGGAATGCTTTTGTTTAACGACGGAAAAAACCGAACAGTGCTGTACCATCTTCCCTGTCCTGCGAGCACAGTACATTATTTACGTTTTTAGAAGGCGTTCTCACCGAAATAGAAACTTTGTTCATTTTTAATCTGACATCTTCTGTTAAAATTAATTATAAACTTTTTGAAAGTAAAAAGTTCAGGTCGACCTACCGACCCTTAAAAAATGGCCACGTTAATAACGACAACTTTTTTTAAATAATGAAAACTAAGGTGCCCCCTGTGGTTTTGGGGTCAATTTTGACCCTCCGCGTCTCCCTACTCGATTCGTACGAGGCGAAAAACTAGGGACATCATGACTTAATTTGCGTTTACTCTATTCTAGTGATTTTCGTGATCACTGGCCTTACATAGCCTACAGAAGCTGATACGACCGTAGAAATCCATCCATCCATCCATCCTTACAAAGCTGCAGGTGAATTTATCTCGGAGCACTTGAGGAGGGAGGGTGGGCGATGGGCGTGTAGGGGGTGGAAGGGATGTAGGGCACTGCCTGCACAGCGCAACCCTTCAGCCGGAGTGTGGACCGTATGCACATGGTCTTTCCCGTCGACTGAAAATTGCCGCTTGTGCCGCTGTCTGAAGCGGCGTGTGTTTCACAAGACGAGGCGGCCAGCGTGGAGAGAAGGTCCGCTTGGGCCGCGTTTCCTGTAGGTGCCCAATGGACACGCTCCTGCCAGCTTCCAGTCAATAATGCAGCGTGCCTTCGCCTGCACGGCGCTCATTTACATGACAGCGCACCACTAACGACTTCCGCCCTCGACCCTGTCGTGAAGAGTTTTAATACTTTGTTAAAGATGGGTGTTTCTTAACGTTGTGGCCTTATATAGCGTACAAGGCTGATAGGCACTTAAACTCCATCCATCCATCCATCCAACCATCCATCCATCCATCCATCCATCCATCCATCCATCCATCCATCCATCCATCCATCCATCCATCCATCCATCCATCCATCCGCCCTCGATCCTCACTTCCTCCCCCACCCCTGAACATCCCACCCCCCAACTCCTCAACATCCCACCCTCCAACTCCTCAACATCCCACTCCCCAAATCCTCAACCTTCCACCCCCAACTCCTCAACATCCCACCCCCAACTCCTCAACATCCCACCCCCAACTCCTCAACATCCCATCCCCCCAACTCCTCAAACTCCCACCCCCCAACTCCTCAACCTCCCACTCCCCTACCTCCACCCCCGGGAGCCGGGTTCCTTGTGCCGTTCTACGGGTCGATGCTGCAACAGGCCATCGACTGAATTTCTCGCTGAGCCTCGGTCTTCAGTTGCTCATCAGCGGGATCTGCTTGGAGAAGCAGGGTAAAGCGGAAGCCTGTAGTTGTCCCGAAGGAAGATGCCCGATGGTGGTCTGCTTTTACTTGGTCCTTTGGTTGCCGGAACATGGGTGGGAATTAAGCTAGACTAATGACTGATGTCGTGATCAGACGAGACGTATTGCTATGGTGATTTTTAGGTTAAGCTCTGAAGAAGAAATGACTCGAAACCATGGGGTTGTCTGTGAAGTATGAAAGCGAACGATGCACTCCTTTGTGAATTATGTATGATCATCAGACTAGATAATCAGCTATGGTAGTGGGAAAGTTAGGTCAAAGGCTATGGAAATATTTGGGTCAGATAAGTATTGCCATTAAAGGCTAAATTGGATCAGAGAGATACGGAGGCGCCATCGCAGTACATGTATTTTGGGCGACACCAGGGGGCGGTGGTGGAGTGCCAGGGAGGCAGCTGCCTGGAACCACGGGGAAGGCGTGGCTGCAGATGGAATTCGGGATTAGGGCGCCGTGCAGGTCTCGGCATTGCTCTCCTCAAGGAATAGAGCCGGCTCATAGCAAAGCTGCGTTCCAGCCTACTGTTCTGCCTGCCTGCATTCATGCCTCCTTGTCTCTCTGCCTGCCTGCCTGCCTTCATGCCTCCTTGTCTCTCTGCCTGCCTGCCTTCATGTCTCCTTGTCTCTCTGCCTGCCTGCCTTCATGCCTCCTTGTCTCTCTGCCTGCCTGCCTTCATGTCTCCTTGTCTCTCTGCCTGCCTGCCTGCCTTCATGCCTCCTTGTCTCTCTGCCTGCCTGCCTGCCTTCATGCCTCCTTGTCTCTCTGCCTGCCTGCCTGCCTTCATGCCTCCTTGTCTCTCTGCCTGCCTGCCTTCATGCCTCCTTGTCTCTCTGCCTGCCTGCCTGCCTTCATGCCTCCTTGTCTCTCTGCCTGCCTGCCTTCATGCCTCCTTGTCTCTCTGCCTGCCTGCCTGCCTTCATGCCTCCTTGTCTCTCTGCCTGCCTGCATTCATGTCTCGTCTCTCTGCCTGCCTGCATTCATGCCTCCTTGTCTCTCTGCCTGCCTGCCTGCCTTCATGCCTCCTTGTCTCTCTGCCTGCCTGCCTTCATGCCTCCTTGTCTCTCTGCCTGCCTGCCTTCATGCCTCCTTGTCTCTCTGCCTGCCTGCCTTCATGCCTCCTTGTCTCTCTGCCTGCCTGCCTTCATGCCTCCTTGTCTCTCTGCCTGCCTGCCTTCATGCCTCCTTGTCTCTCTGCCTGCCTGCCTGCCTTCACGCCTCCTTGTCTCTCTGCCTGCCTGCCTTCATGCCTCCTTGTCTCTCTGCCTGCCTGCCTTCATGCCTCCTTGTCTCTCTGCCTGCCTGCCTTCATGCCTCCTTGTCTCTCTGCCTGCCTGCCTTCATGCCTCCTTGTCTCTCTGCCTGCCTGCCTGCCTTCATGCCTCCTTGTCTCTCTGCCTGCCTGCCTTCATGTCTCCTTGTCTCTCAGCCTGCCTGCCTTCATGCCTCCTTGTCTCTCTGCCTGCCTGCCTTCATGCCTCCTTGTCTCTCTGCCTGCCTGCCTTCATGTCTCCTTGTCTCTCTGCCTGCCTGCCTGCCTTCATGCCTCCTTGTCTCTCTGCCTGCCTGTCTTCATGCCTCCTTGTCTCTCAGCCTGCCTGCCTTCATGCCTCCTTGTCTCTCTGCCTGCCTGCCTTCATGTCTCCTTGTCTCTCAGCCTGCCTTCTTTCCTTACCACCTGTGAGTTAGGGGTGAAATTAGACCCACCGCGACTCCTCACTCGATTCGTAAAAGGCGAATAACTAGGGAAATCGAGATTTGACTCGATGGAGTCAGCTCTAGCAAATAACATAGCGACAGCCTTACCTAGCCTTACCTAGCCGACCAGGCTTGTAGGCCGTAAAAGTTCATTAATTTTAATAGTGTTTCCCCTTCTTGCTTTTCTGTCTTCCTACCTGTCTGCCTGCTTACTTGCCTACCTCCCTAACCTGCCTACGTCAGCCTGCTAACTAATCTGCCTGCCTGCCTGTACAGCCTGATTTTCTGCCCGTTTATCTGCCATCTTGTCAGTCTGTAATTCGCTCTGACCCTGCATATTTGCTGCAATGCTTGTCGTATTTTTCCTGTTCGCTTTCATTGTGGACGTGCATGTTGGATTCACGAGTGCTTAAGAACGTTCTGTGTGCACACATGTTTCTGATGAAGCTTGTTGAATGCGTTCAGTCTCTCTAACTTGCTCACGAATCATAATTATTGTCTCCGATGCTGATGTCTTAAGCTCATATTCTGTCCAAAGCACCTTTCCGTGAGAAATAGTGTATGCTAAACATAAGTGGAGTGTGCGCGTAGGACCGTCGGGCTGATATCTCTGGGTGCTGGGGGTATGCGATTCATAACAGACAAATAACTAGGAAAATCTTTTCTTGACTAGCTCGTACTGTAACCTACTGTAATGCTTTTTCGTGATCAATAGCCTCAAGTACCCTACAAAGGCGCGCCCAGTGGCTTTGGGGGGGGGGGAGGGGGGGGGGGGGAGGGGGGGGGGAATATTCATCCGCCACTACTCCCTGCGCGTTTCTTGAGAGGCTAATAATTAGGGATGTCATGTCTTGACCCACTCTCATTATATTCAAATTTCTTTCGTGATTAATAGTTTTAATTAGCCTACAAAGGCTGAAAATCCGTCCATATATCCATCTCTCCCTACAAAGGCCGATAGGCCGTATAAATTCCTCCCTCCCTCCCTACAAAGGATGATAGGTCGTAAAACTCCATTCATTCATCCATCCATCCATCCATCATCCATCCATCCAGCCTTTCAAAGGCTGATAGGCCGTATAAATCCCTCCCTCACTCCATCACTCCATCGCTCACTCACTCACTCCCTTCCTACAAAGGCTGATAGACCGTGAAACTCACCCACATCCATCCATTCATCCATCCATCCATCAATCCACCCACCCACCCACCCACTCACCCACCCACCCACCCATCCACCCACCGACCGACCCACCCACCCATCGACCCATCCATCCATCCATCCATCCATCCATCCACCCATCCATCCATCTATCCATCCATCATTCCATCATCCATCGGGCTGACTTCCAGTTTCATTCTTCTTGCCAGTGGTGTTGTACTGTATAAAGGTCTATGGGTTCTCAAGGCAACCGTACCTTCAGTCGGTGCCAAGGATGGCGTCTGCAACATCTGGCTGACACGAGGGAACGACCTACCCTGACCCACTTGGACGTCTTCCAGCGTGCAAGGATCGGTCTCCTCTGCATTCCTTCGTGATGAACCTGTGTGCAGCTTTGGGCCTTGGTATGGATGCCTTGAGATGAGTGCATGGTGTCGTTGTCCTTTAGTCTCTATGCACGCTTTCTGCAGCTTAGGATTTTGGCTGGTATTGAAATCTAAAGTCATATGACTGGAAGTGAACATGCAGTATCTTCTCAGCATACCTCCCTGTATAAGACTTTCGTCAAGGTCTTGGCCTGAACAGACGCGTGTGATCGTCTTGTGAGATGAGTCAGTGATTTTGCATCCAGCCTGTGTATCTTCCTACATTCGATTTTAGAGCTTCTACTGTGCTGAAATCTTATTTTCTCTTCTTTCTTTTTCTTCTCTTTTTTTAAACCCGTAAATGAATCGGTGTTCACGTAGCCTGCATGCCTTCCTGCATACAGTTTCTGTGACTTTGGTCATACTGCCGCTACTTGTCGCCCAGCGTGGTCGTCATTTGAGAAAAATCATGGACGTTGGAACTGTATCGTCGGCAGGGAAGCGTGGCAGTGTGAGATGTGAACCGTGGACAGACGTGTAGGAGAGCTTGATAAGGCCTAAAGAAGAAAAAATTGTGGTTACGATAAATTGGCTAGGGAGGAGGATCGGTAGGTCGGCCTGAACTCCTCCTCCTCCTCCTCCTCCTCCTCCTCCTCCTCCTCCTCCTCCTCCTCCTCCTCCTCCTCCTCCTCCTCCTCCTCCTCCTCCTCCTGCTCCTCCTCCTGCTCCTCCTCCTCATCATCATCATCATCATTTCCTTTTTAATAGAAGAGGTCAGATTGAACAAAAATCACAATTTATCTGCTGAAAAACTTATTTTAGGAAGCTTGAATAGTGTTTTCCCCGAGTGCTTATAAGGCAGGGAAGATGGGACAGCACTCAGTACGTTGATTACTATCATATTTTTTTTGCACGATCAGAAAACCAGTTCAGGGTCGGCAGGAAAAAAATAGTGTCGGTCGGGTTACCATAGTAACGACTTTTTTTAATCCCTCCAGGATTACTGGAGGTCCTCACAGCTTTATCTGTCTGTGTGTCTGTGTGTGTGTGTGTGTGTGTGTGTGTCAGTCTGTCAGTCCCGATTTAACGGCTGATATCTCAAAAACTACTGGACGGATTTCCTTGACATTTTGCACACTTACTGGAAGTTAGGTCCGATTGAATGTATAAAATTTTCAGAATCAAGATTTGAAAAGAAAGTGACTTTTTGTACGTTTTGTTGTTGCAAAGAAGGCAAGGGACGGAACTCTGTCCCGACTCAAGGGAAGTTTTGGCATGTGTGACGTGATCATTTGACGTCGAATAACGTGATGTAATTTCGAGGAGATTGGGCATTGGTGAAGGAGATAGAAGGATTTTTTATCCCTCCAATGCCAAAACCTGGAGGTTCAGCGCCAGCGGTTTTTATATTGATATTTTGACTTAATGGACTTCTACGTGCAGCGGTCACAATAGACACTCCTCAAGGCTGAAAACTATATGCTATTTTTACGTCGAGATTGTGGGTAGTCGCTTTGAGGAGACAGCTTCCGTCTGACAGTTACTGCTGTGGTCCTTGTCCTTCAAAGGCCAACTCGAGTGGAGTGCGTCTTCTCGCCAGATCGTTTCTTGCGCCCCCTGTGAGCTGGGGGTGAGAATAGACCCCCTGTGAGCTGGGGGTGAGAATAGACCCCCTGTGAGCTGGGGGTGAGAATAGACCCCCTGTGAGTTGGGGGCGAGAATAGAGAATAGACCCCCTGTGAGTTGGGGGTGAGAATAGACCCCCTGTGAGTTGGGGGTGAGAATAGACCCCCTGTGAGCTGGGGGCGAGAATAGACCCCCTGTGAGCTGGGGGCGAGAATAGACCCCCTGTGAGCTGGGGGCGAGAATAGACCCACCGCGTCTCCCTACGCGTTTCGTACGAGGCGTGTGAATAGGGAAATGGTGATTTTGACTTTATCGTATTCTAACTACATTGTAGTCGGAGTGAATTGGTGATTGATGGCCTTACATAGCCTACAAGGCTGATGAGCCGTGAAACTTCGTTCTTTCATTCATGCATTCATTGATTTATGCATTCATTCGTTCATTCATTCATTCATTCATTCATTGTAATCATCTGTTACCTCACCTCTCTGGAAGAAAAAACCAAATGCGTGCGGGACAAGGTGTCAGATTCTATTTATTTGAAGAAAGACTATTTTTCAACCTCCAGACTTGCATTCATCGTACATTAATGTAGATGAGTCCCAAAATGTGGATGAACGACGAACACCATAGTTGATACCTTTTTTTCCCCCGATCAAGCAAAATAAGCAAAGTAAAGCCTCATTTAAGATGGAAAAGAAACAGGATATGACCTTCTGCTCTCTGCTTCATAGCACCCACAAAGGAGACACAAGGAAAGTAACACAACAAAAAACCTACACAATAGCTTTTAGAACGTGCGAGGATGGGTCGCATGCATAAGTCGAGAGAGAATCGGAGAGTCGAGATGGTGGGAGGACACTGCAAATTTATGGACGATGTGGGCGAGCGGTTACGGTATTGGGGAGCTGCAATGAGATGCGTTGCTAGACTAGTGTGGTGAGAATATGCATATTTTTAGGAAGTAATTTAGATTTGTCATCCACAAGACGAGATTTTCTGGCAGTCAGGTTCGCCACCTACGCCGTCTTGGTCTGCACCTCCTACTTAGATGCGTCATTTCATAGGGCGTTGCCATCAATCACGCCCTCACCTCCATCCCCACCACCTCCACCCACCCATTCACCCACCCTCCCACCCACCCACCCTCTCCCCCACATTCCCACCCACCCACCCTCTCCCCCACCCTCCCACCCACCCACCCTCTCCCCCACCCACCCTCTCCCCTTCAAATTGATCCTTTTTCTCCTGGCGCTCGCAGCCATTTTTTCTCTCTCTCACCTAATGACGAAATCACATGATGAATGGAACTGTAATCGAAGTCTGAGTCCACCTCCACGCCCCATTGCAACACGAACCCTCCAGCTCCATTATCATTAATGAATATCTTCTTAGTGCATATGTCTTGTTAGTGCATATATCTTGTTAGTGCATATATCTTGTTAGTGCAAATTCTTCACTCGTTTTCTTACTGGACTTCCATGTTCAATGCTGTACCTTTCGACCTCGTCACCGCTTTGTTTCACTCTGTCCCAAACCGGAGGATAGTTGGGAGAAACTCGAGATGTTGCTTAATAATGCACGGAGTGATGGCGTGTCCGTCTAACAGGTAGACTGCACCCACTAGGTCAAGGTAACCTTGCACGCACCCCGGTTTGTGCTGGCCGAGGGGTTTCAAGTGTCTCCCCTGTTTGCTTGCAGCATGCACTTTTCTTGCTAAACCTGACGTATTTTACACGGTGAACTTAACGCATGTTTGTTGGCTGAGCATGGACTTTTATCCCAGTAGGAAAGACTGCACCCTTGGTATAGTTGTTGAGAGCACAGGTTGTGGAGTAAATGAAAGGATTTGAGGCTGAGTCATCATTTGTACGAGATGATCAGGTAGGGATTTATTTTTCAGAGCCGAGGCGAACGTGGCGTTCCCCCGTGTTGCTGTGTGTACATGTTACGTAAACACACAGAGTTTAGGCAATGTCTCTCCTTTAATGCAACTTGTCCTCCGCGTCCAAGCATGCGTCTGTGGACGTGTTGACAGAGCGACGTGGAGAGGGTTTCTGTGGCGAGAGTACGGTTGGTGTTGGGTGTTTTATGCCAAGGTTGCTTGGACGAACATTTGCAATGTTTAGAGAGGCTGTGAAGTGTCAGTAC
This sequence comes from Theodoxus fluviatilis, assembly GCA_034096865.1. Lineage (NCBI taxonomy): Eukaryota > Metazoa > Mollusca > Gastropoda > Cycloneritida > Neritidae > Theodoxus > Theodoxus fluviatilis. Next base: position 9,604 of record JAWQFJ010031361.1, read on the forward strand.
AAGGTTCGTAGTACACTTTCCCACCCTACAATATAAATGCTTCTTATGAATAAATAACCTTGATTACGAGATCATCAGACGTCGTCATAGCTTTGCCCCAGGTGCATTGGGGGTGAGAATAGACCCACCGTGTCTCCCTACGCGACTTGTAAGAGATGAATAGCTAGGGACGGCGCGACTTGATTTGCCTTTACTCTTAACTATGCTAGTGTTTTTCGAGCACTATGGCCTTACAAATGGCCTGCAAAGGCTGATAGGCCTTAAAACTCCATCCATCCATCCATCCATCCATTCATTCATTCATTCATTCATCCATCCATCCATCCATTCATCCGTCCATCCATCCGTCCGTCCGTCCATCCATCCGTCCATCAGTCTGTCCATCCATCTATTTGCCCTAGTCGGGTTGCTTTCGAATGTTTTGAAAAGTTTGGTGATGACTTGCTTGAGAGCCCTAGTGAGGCATGCTTCATTCGGTGGAGTGAACTTTGAAAAGTTGTGTTAATACATCAACACTTGGCTTTTTAAACTACGACAGCAGCTTTTTAAGTAAATAAAAAAAGGAGTATTTAGGTCAGAAGTTTGTACAAACTTCGTGACGGGGCTTTAACGGTCAGCTAGTTGCTTTCTTTATTGGGGTATTGTGAATGTAAGACCTATGCCTTGATGTACAGTGCATCTGTACCGCGTGTATTAGGAAAAACATGTCCGAATCCATGCTGAGCGTGCCGGAGTATCTCATATCTTGTCAATACTGACACATGCAGACCGCTGTGGGGCTAGCTGCGCTTGGAGCCAATTAATTAACATGCGTTAATTAAGCCCGTCGCACACGAGGCAATTCCACACGCCACACACGGACTGACAAAAATATCTCCCGATGGCAGAGCGCTACTGACGCCTTTGCTTCACTATTGCCAGCCGTGATTGGCCGCCACAATGACGCTTGCGAGAACGCCAGAGTAGAATCGCCTCGCGTGCGACGGCCTTTACAGCACTCGAGCATCCTGTTGGCAGGCTTCATTGGCCGTGAGCTTGGACGTCTTCCTCTGCATGCGCGGAAAGGCCAAACAGAAAAATAGGTGCTTACGGTAACCCGACCGACGCTTTCTTTTTTTTCTGCCGGCCCTAAACTTGTTTTTTGATCATGCAAAAAAGAAAAGATTGAAAAAGAAAAAAAAGAAATATCTCTCCTTGACACCAAAGATCCAAATGGCCTCAACCTGAAGAGCTAAATCCCCCCTCCCGCCCCCGCCCCCATCCAACCCCCCCCCCCACCAAACCCCCCCCCCCTCCAATCCCCCCACCCCCTCCAAACCCCCCACCCCATCAACAACTGCCTCACCCTCCTCCACGAAATTTGACTCATGCACCCGCCTCCACGTGCTATCATTAGTTCCCGCTTACGAAAGTCAAATTCGTTCACCTCATCATACCCCCTCCCCTTACACCTCACAACTTCATTTCCTCCCTCCCACACCTGTCACGAAGTTAAGTGTTTGTGGTCTTGTCTTGATGAAGAGTTGAAACTCGAAGCGTCGACCTTACTGTTTTGTATATTGTCACTAAACTTAAAGCCTGGAACAGTAACATTGGTTATTGTCTGATTCCTAACCCAGGCCGCAGTCCTTCGTGTTCTGTTAAAGAATTTGACGGTCAACCACGAACTGCGTGCTGTCCCATCTTCTCTGCCCTATGAGCACTCAGGGAATCCACTTTTTGAATTTTTAAAAAGCATTTTCAGTGAAAGTTTGGTTAGCCACAGCTTTTTGTTCGTTTGTTTGTTTTGGCCTAATGATAGTTGCATCGCTGACCCAGACAGTACATACGCACCTGAGCGTCACGAGACTCCCACCTGTATGCCCGCAGACAAGGACACGAGCTAGCAGTGGAGGATGGATTGCGCTGGAGCAGGTGAGCCACACCTGTCTGGCTGCCACATACGCACAGATCTGTTCCCAGCCACGTAATCCTCACACGCTGTCGACGCGTGTGAGGGCTTGGATGAAAGGGCGAACCATGCGGCCTTCCTCTTATAGCACTGAGCGGTGCTATCACCTGTGTCTGTGTCTCTGGCCCTCTGACAGACGCGTGGAGGTCAGGCCGTGGGAGTGGGAAACAAACACGGTGGAATCTGCCAGAGGAGATGAAGGGATTCTCTCTGTAGGTCGTCTTCAAGCCTGCTGCTGGTCAACCGCACGCTGCACTGCTTGACATAGGCAGTAACCAGTGTAGCTGCTGGTCAACCGCACGCTGCACTGCTTGACGTAGGCAGGAACCAGTGTAGCTGCTGGTCAACCGCATGCTGAACTGCTTGACATAGGCAGGAACCAGTGTAGCTGCTGGTCAACCGCTCGCTGAACTGCTTGACATAGGCAGGAACCAGTGTAGGGGGATGGGGTTTATAGAAGGGACCGGGGGAGGGGAGGACGAAGACGGGAAGGATTTTGGACCGTAGGGTATGTGCGTGCGCGTGCTTGTATGTAGAGAGAGAGAGAGAGAGAGAGAGAGAGAGAGAGAGAGAGAGAGAGAGAGAGAGAGAATGAATTTGACTATAAATTTTAATGTCTTTAGGCCGACAGCCTTTAATATTTACAAGCAAAATCACAAAGTTTGAGGTCGTTTGGCATGCACAGAGAGAAAGAGAGAGAGAGTGGACATACAGAGACAGAGACAGGCTGAGACAGATAGACAGAATGAATGAACAAATACACAGACTTCTGAGGGAGCGAGATACTCAAGGAGAAAGTAGAGCGAGGAGTAAGACTAAATAGAGATACAATGCCAGAGGACTGCCACAGCAGGGAAGGGGAGGGCAGTCAGTCTTGGGCTGCCAAGGCCTCCCCTCCTGCCCTCCGTAGACATACGCACCTTCCCTCGCTTTCTGGTTCTGCTGCAGCTTAGTTGGCTCTGTGCCTGTGTAACTAACCACCTCTCTCTCTCTCTCTCTCTCTCTCTCTCTCTCTCTCTCTCTCTCTCTCTCTCTCTCTCTCTCTCTCTCTCTCTCTCTCTCTCTCTCTCTCTCTCTCTCTCTCTCTCTCTCTCTCTGAGTGTGTGTGTGTGTGTGTGTGTGTGTGTGTGTGTGTGTGTGTGTGTGTGTGTGTGCGTGCGTGTGTTCTCGGTGGATCTGCGACAAGCCTATTGTAGGGGCAGCAGTGACAGAAAAGCCTTAAGAGTAGAGTGTGATGCAGGAAAAGGGGACATCCAGTTTGACTGACAGACTTTGGCCAGTCAATACTAGCGAGTCAGAAAAGAATGGAGTGTGATGAAGGCAGAGCGGTCTTCCAGTTAGACTGACAGACTGACCAGTCAAGTTACTAGCGAGTCAGAAAAGAATGGAGTGTGAGGAAGGCAGAGCGGTCATCCAGTTAGACTGACAGACTGACCAGTCAAGCTACTAGCGAGTCTATCTCCTGCGGTTATAACCCTCCATCTCTCCCTGGCTTCCAAGTCAAGCTACTAGCGAGTCTATCTCCTGCCGTTATAACCCTCCATCTCTCCCTGGCTTCCAAGTCTCTTCCTGTCCTCTCTGCCCTAGTCCCCTCCTGTGTGCGTGTGCGTGTGCGTGCGTGCATGCGTGTGTGTGACTGTGCGTGTGTGTGTGTGTGTGTGTGACTGCGCGCGTGTGTGTGTGTGCTCGCGTGTGCGTGTGCGTGTGAACATGCACGCGAATGAATCGCTCTCACTCTCTTGTTTCTCCCTTCTAGTAGTTCTACTTTTGTCCAACATCGTTGTCTCTCATTCCTATGTCCCTACCCCTTTCCCCTCTGTCTGTCTGTCTGTCTGTCTGTCTGTCTGTCTGTCTGTCTGTCTGTCTGTCTGTCTGTCTGCCTGCCTGCCTGCCTGCCTGCCTGCCTGCCTGCCTGCCTGTCTGTCTGTCTGTCTGTCTGTCTGTCTGTCTGTCTGACTGTCTGTCTGTCTCTCTCTGTCTGTCTCTCTCTCTCTCTCTCTCTCTCTCTCTCTCTCTCTCACTCTCTCTCTCACTCTCTCTCACTCTCTCTCACTCACGCACACACGTACACACACATACGCACACACTCATACACTTACACACGCATGCGCACACACATACACTCACACACTTACACACACATACGCACACACAGCGTGACATTCGTTACTGGTGCGTGACAGGACAGCGCAACTCTATGATCCATGGGGGATGACGTGACCGAGCCATCCAATGGACAGCTTCTGGAGTCTTCATGCTTGGACATCCGCCTGGCTGTCGGGGCTATTTCCAATGTTTACTGCCAGCCATTCGGGCCTTGCGCTTTTACTGCATCGATAAACTGGATTAGGGAGGAATGAGAAGTGTGTTCTTAAAAGGCAGTGCGAAATCCAGTCCTCAGCTTTCATGGAAATAGGGTAAAATCCTATCTTTGTTGTGTGACATTTATATGGAGATCTGGTCTTTTTAGGGTCCAGACATTCACAGTCGTGGCATGATCGATGTATGCTTCAACAAGGAGGGGCCTGTCCCCTTCGTGATGGGCTTGAGCAGTTTGTCATGATATCTTCCACAGCGCAGCCGCAGAATGATAAAAGAGGAAATGTTCAGTTCAGTTCAGTTCAGTCTCTTAACCCCGAGATGGGTTGTTGAGGCACCACTGATGACTTTCGGACAATCTTCCTCCATCGAGCTCTATCCTCTGTGGCTCGCTGTGAGTCAGCAAAGGTCAAGCCTGTCCACTCTTTGATGTAGTATTCCCACCTCTTTCTCTGCCTGCCTCTCCTTCTCCCACCTGGTACGCGTACGGTACCTTGCAGGATGGTCTTGGCCTCTTGACACGTGACCGTACCACTTCAGCTTTCTGCTTTTCACGATTGAGAGCAGGTCTTCGTGCTGTCCAAATGCTCGCCTGATCCTGTTGCTGACTTCCTCATTCGTGACATGGTCTTTATATGAGATGTTCAAAATCTTGCGGTAGCATCTCATTTCCTAGGCTAGTGTCCATCTCTGTAGTTCAGATGTGAGTGTCCAGGACTCGCACGCATACAAGAATACGGAGATGGCCAGCGTGGGCATGAGCCTGCCTTGATCTTTGACACGAGAGGGATATTTCTGTCACGCCATATTGGCTTCAACTTTGCCAATGCTGCTGTTGTTTGTGCTATCCTGGACAGTATCTCTGGTTTGGACCCTTCATCAGTCACAATAGATCCCAAGTATTTGAAGTTGCTCAGAGCTTCCAGTTTTTGGCCCTTCACTTTGATTTCCATTTTGAAGCCCCGAGGGTTGTTCGCCATTCCTTGGTCTTCTCGGCGCTGATCTCCATGCCATATGCCTGTGAGGTCTTGTCCAGGTGCTCGACAAGTCAGCTCCTCTTCACTTCCCGCTAATCCATCAATGTCATCAGCAAAACGTAAGTTGGTGATCTTTCTGCCACAGATGCC
>JAWQFJ010031361.1:20000-32500 GCA_034096865.1 Theodoxus fluviatilis
TCAAGGAATCGGCCGTGTGGTGGTCCTTGAGGACATTCAGCGTGGCTGAGACTAGTGAATATAGTCTCAGCAACAGGTTGGTCACGTGATAGCCTAAATTCTTCCATAACATGCATTCCACCGTTCTGAACAGCCACGCTGAATGCCATATCACATAGTGAGTGTATTCCTCCGCTTGTTGTGATACACTCCATACTGGCAGCCATTTTTCCGTCAGTTCATTTTCTAAACATCGATTTCCCATGAATGTAAAACTTGTGTGCGGTAAAATTCGAATCACAAGAGTGTAATATTGTGAACTCTACTAATTATAAGGACTTTGAATACAACAGCAATATTTATACTTCATTGAGCGAGTTCGGAGGGTCAGAGTCGATCTCTGGTTGTGAATCCTTGTCAGCAAACCGTTAGATGACAACTAAAGACGCTTCAGCGTTTGTGTGAACAGTGATTACACGTACCTTGTCAGCAAACCGTCAGATGTCAATTCAACACTGTCTAGTCTCGCTGGATAAGCAGTGAATCAGAAAACGGCTTTAACTTCAGCTCCAAAGAAAAGAAAAAGAACAGAAATGACACCCAAAGACAAAGTGGACTTGCTTGATCGCTACCGAGAGCTAAATTCTAAAAGTTTGAGGGAGGGTGCTGACATTTTGGGTGTGTCGGCATCATTTCTGTGCCAGACACTGAAAAAAGAAGATGAACTTAGGGCTGATATCGCAGAGGGCTCCAGTCAAGGCCAAAGGAAGCGTCGGCGCTGCGGGAAGGATAAAGAGACAGAACATGGCTTAAAGCGGTGGTTCGACTCTATCCAAGCGCGCAACACACCTGTAAACGGCCCAATCCTGTGTCAGAAGGCGGAACAGATTGCTTCCCAGCTTGGTCGCTCCGAATTCAAAGCTACAAATGGGTGGTTTAACAGGTGGAAGAAACGCAACGGCTTGGTGAAGCGGGAAGTGCCGGTTAATAAAAACGCCGCTTATTAAAAACACTTTTGTTCGGTCCCAATGTGTTTTTAATAAGCGGCGACTACTGTATATACACAATCGCACGTGCGCAAGGCAGTTTACAACCTTATAGACACGTTCGCGCTAAAAGTAGTTCTCAAATGATTTCCTGAAAATCTCATAGATTAGTTTTATTAGAACACCAAATTTGTGTTTATCTATCGGGATAAATAATTGGAGTGAAATAGAATCGCCTCTTTTTACTCTCAATGGTCTTCTGATCATGTTGAATTTTGATTGGTAGAATCATTGGAATGTGGATTCGAAGTCACGTGACCAACCTGTGTCAGAGATAGTATTACATCTCTGTGTTCAGAATGCCTTGAGGAGTGACGAATGCTGCCTGTTGTGAGTGTAGAGTTGCTGCGAACTTTTGTGCTCTTTTACTGAAGAGACGTGTTCGCTTTCCGTCATAACACCAACAGCTTGAAAATATTCATTTTGGAAAGCTTGGAATGCGTGTCAGACTATACGTGTATGTCATACACGTCCTATGCAGGTCTTGGATTGAAATTGACCAGTGAGAAGTTGAACGGAGCTGATGTACGTGTGTGTAAGCGTCCACAACACAGCTGGAATGGAATGAGTATTGATTTGCCGCTCCCCTCTGGTTTCAGGCTCACCTAGTAACGAAGACCCCACGGAATTGCTTACATATCGACCAGTCCGTACACATGTTTTATATTTAAGGACTACAGCTAGCCGTTATCTGCCACGCCATTCCTCACTTGAGTACTACACTTACCCGGATGGGTTGGTTCCGACACCCCCATATCCAACTGTTATTACACACACATAGCAACCAAGGGACTCACATCCACAATTGACTGATGACGGCAGTGATGAATGCGGGTCACGTTTTCTCGCATGTGCTGGGTGAGTGTGGGTGATGGAGTGAAGTGATTGCTGATGTCGTGGATATGGGTGGTGGGTGTGATGGGGTAGTTTGATAGGGTCTGTAGGTAACCTCCATGTCACACTGATGGTCGCCGTGACAATACTGACTGCAAGTGCACTTCCTTGCCTGAGGGTTGTCCTGAATCCAGGGCAACTTTGCAAGCCACACTGTGTGGGTGACGTTGGTGTGTGGGTGTCACCCATGCAAGCATTGCTGACATTATCAGCTCCGGTTCGTGAGTTCCTCAGCCAGTGATAAGCCCCGGAGCTGCAGAGGATTGGTCGGTGCTGTAGTGGGAAGGAGAGTGAGGCTACACTGCCAAGGCTGTTTCAGTAAATCAAGTGTGAGGATATGGGTGCATTGTGTGAAGCTCTAAATGTAGATTGTAGATCAATACGTGGATTATTCATTCGTTTTTCATTCATTTATTGCGAGGATATATTTAAGCAAGATACCTTCAGAGGTCCTCGAATTAAAGAATTATTGACAGGCTAATAGACTGACCGAAAAAGTACTCTCTCTCTCTCTCTCTCTCTCTCTCTCTGTCTCCCTCTCTCTCTCTCTCTATCTCTCTCTCTCTCTGTCTCCCTCTCTCTCTCTCTCTGTCTCCCTCTCTCTGTCTCTCTCTCTCTGTCTCTCTCTCTCTCTCTCTCTCTCTCTGTCTCTCTCTCTCTCTCTGTCTCTCTCTCTGTCTCTCTCTCTCTGTCTCTCTCTGTCTCCCTCTCTCTTTCTCCCTCTCTCTCTCCCTCTCTCTCTCTCTCTCTCTCTCTCTCTCTCTCTCTCTCTCTCTCTCTCTCTCTCTCTCTCTCTCTCTCTCGTTGTAATGAGGCTCTGACGAGTATGACCTTTGGTAGAAAAGTATTGCTGAAGTTGAATGGAGTGGAAGGAAATCATTTATAACTTATCTACTCGTTCAAGCAAATGCTTGTGTTGTATTGCAAATGAGTCACCTTTCTTTTTATAAGTCCTTAACACGCCCGGTGAGTCGGGGGTAAGAATGGACTCACCGCCGTCCATTCCTCCCCTCCACCCACCTCCGTCTCCCACCCCCTCCACCCCCCACCCACCTCCACCCCCCACCCATCTCCACCCCCCACCCATCTCCACCCTCCACCCCCACCCCCCTCCACTCCCCACACCCCTCTACCCATCTCCACCCCTCCACCCACCTCCACCCCTCCACCCATCTCCACCCCTCCACCCACCTCCACCCCACACCCACCTCCACCCTCCACCCACCTCCACCCCAACCCCCCTCCACCCCTCCACTCATCTCCACCCCTACACCCACCTCCACCCTCCACCCACCTCCACCCCCTCCACCCATCTCCACCCCTCCACCCCCCTCTCACACCCCACCACCCACCTCCACCCCTCCACCCATCTCCACCCCTCCACCCCCCTCCACCCCCTCCACCCCACCACCCACCTCCACCCCCACCCCCACCCCCCCCCCCTCCACCCCTCCACTCACCTCCACCCCTCCACCTACCTCCACCCCTCCACCCATCTCCACCCCTCCACCCCCCTCCACCCCCTCCACCCCACCACCCACCTCCACCCCCACCCCCACCCCCCACCCCCCTCCACCCCTCCACTCACCTCCACCCCTCCACCTACCTCCACCCCTCCATCCACCTCCACCCCCCACCCACCTCCACCCCCACCCACCTCCACCCCCACCCACTGCCACCCTCCACCCACCTCCACCCCCACCCCTCCACCCCCACCCCTCCACCCCCCTCCACCCCTCCACCCACCTCCACCCCCCACCTACCTCCACCTCTCCACCCACCTCCAGCCCCCACCCCACGATTCGTAAAAGGTTAATAACTAAGAGAAAGTGAAATTGACGTGCTCTTAGTCCAAGCAACTTCTGCAGTGTTGTAATTACTGGCCTTTACATTGGCTACGAGTGCTGATAAGCAGTCAAACCTCAGTCAGTCGGTCAGTCAGTCAGTCAGTCAGTCAGTCAGTCAGTCAGTCAGTCAGTCAGTCAGTCAGTCAGTCAGTCAGTCAGTCAGTCAGACAGACAGACAGACAGACAGACAGACAGACACACACACACACACACACACACACACACACACACACACACACACACACACAGGCAGACACACAGACAGAGAAAAGAGAGCGAGAGAGAGAGAGAGAAACTTTGAGAGAGAGGGAAGAGGGAGTGGATGGACAAAGACAATTATACACACGGTCTATTTCTACACAGAACCCACTGTGTAGCTGCACCTGGAGTGGCCCATGCTGTCACGTGATCCAGTGCGGTACGCAGTGTACATGTAATGGGTGTTGACCAGCCCCTCCACTGCTTCTCTTGCCCCCTTCCTCCCTCCTGTCTGCCTTTCACAGGTAACCCTGTCATTTGTCACTCAACAACTCTTCTCAACCGCCCAGCCCCACCCCCTTTCGCCTTCCACCCACCTAGAGTTGTCTTTCGGCTCCGCCCGCTGCGGCGGCGGGGTTTAAGTGGCCTGACAGCTGAGAATACAGCTGCTTTGCTGTCCATTTCCCCTATTACCTGGGCCGCAGCTTTCTCCTGCTCTACCTCCTGCTCTTCCTCCTGCTCTACCTTCTGCTCTACCTCCTGCTCTACCTCCTGCTCTACCTCCTGCTCTACCTCCTGCTCTACCTCCTGCTCTACCTCCTGCTCTACCTTCTGCTCTACCTCCTGCTCTACCTCCTGCTCTACCTCCTGCTCTACCTCCTGCTCTACCTCCTGCTCTACCTCCTGCTCTACCTCCTGCTCTACCTCCTGCTCTACCTCCTGCTCTACCTCCTGCTCTACTCCTGCTCTACTCCTGCTCCTACTCCTGCTCCTACTCCTGCTCCTACTCCTGCTCCTACTCCTGCTCCTACTCCTGCTCCTACTCCTGCTCCTACTCTTGCTCTTACTCCTGCTCCTACTCCTGCTCCTACTCCTGCTCCTACTCCTGCTCTACTCCTGCTCCTACTCCTGCTCCTACTCCTGCTCCTACTCCTGCTCCTACTCCTGCTCTTACTCCTGCTCTTCCTCCTGCTCTACCTCCTGCTCTACCTCCTGCTCTACCTCCTGCTCTACCTCCTGCTCTACCTCCTGCTCTACCTCCTGCTCTTCCTCCTGCTCTACCTCCTGCTCTACCTCCTGCTCTACCTCCTCCTGCTTCCACTGCTGCTCCACTTTTCTCAATTTACCCCCCTCCTCCACCTTCTTACTCCTCCTCTTCCCCCTTCTTCTTTCTCCTCCTCCCCCTTATTCGTACTCCTCCTCCCCCTTCTTCTTACTCCTCCTCCCCCTTCTTCGTATTCCTCCTTTCCTCTTCTTCTTACTCCACCTCCCCCTTCGTCTTACTCCTCCTCCCCATTCTTACTCATCCTCCCCCTTCTTACTCCTCCTCCCCCTTCTTCTTACTCCTCCTCCCCATTCTTACTACTCCTCCCCCTTCCTACTCCTCCTCCCCCTTCTTCTTACTCCTCCTCCCCCTTCTTCTTACTCCTCCTCCCCTTCTTCTTACTCCTCCTCCCCCTTCTTCTTACTCCTCCCCCTTCTTCTTACTCCACCTTCCCCTTCGTCTTACTCCTCCTACTTCTTCGTACTCCTCCTCCCCCTTCTTCTTCTCCATCCCTTCCTCCTATCCATCGCTTTCCTTTTTTGCATTTCTGCCTGCCTCCCTCTGTGTGTGAGTGTGTGTGTGTGTGTGTGTGTGTGTGTGTGTGTGTGTGTGTGTGTGTGTGTGTACTGTGTGTGTGTGTGTGTGTGTGTGTGTGTGTGTGTGTGTGTGTGTGTTTGTCCATGTGTGTTTGTCCGTGTGTGTGTTTGCACTGTGTGTGCGTGTGTGTGTTTGCACTTTGTGTGTATGTATGTGTATGTGATTGCACTTTCTCCATTAGCACAGATCCCAAAATGCTGTCTGCTTGTGATACTGAGGAGATGGAATAGTTGCAAGTAGGATCAGGGAGAAAAGAGGGGAAATTACGCTCCGTGGACAAGTGCTCGGAAGATTACAAGACATCCCGTCATCACGGTTGTCACGAATGCCGCATAGTTCATTGCCTGCCTGCCTTTCAGGAGAAAACTAGTTCTCAGGCAGCCGACCAAGTTGCCTGCTTTGTTCTTTATGAGGAGAAAAAGTATTTTAACCATTGCTAAGAAGAGAGAAATTCAGCCCAGACAACGAGTCTTTAATTTCCTGCAGAAGAGAAGTGCAGCGAGGACTAGAGAGAGGGAGGGAGAGAGAGAGAGAGAGAGAGAGAGAGAGAGAGAGAGAGAGAGAGAGAGAGAGAGAGAGAGAGAGAGAGAGAGAGAGAGGAAACAGTAGTGATCTTTAGTTACCTGATTTGCAAGTTTAGGGAGTAAGAAAAACGAGTGTCGGGAAGTAAGAGGGATCTCGCCGAAAGGTGGAGCGCAGCAAAGGTTTGCCGAGGGCATGTGAATATTTTTTTGTGGAGCGTGATGCGATGGGAGAATGACTACAGTTGACTTTTAGGGATGGGGATGGGGGTGGTGGTGGTGGGGGGTGGGGGGTGGGGGTTGTTGTTGAGGGAGGATGAGGATGGAATGGATGGAATAGAATAGGAGGGGTGGGGCCATAATGGTCTGGAGGCACACAGAATGGGTATGGATAATAACTTTGTCCCAAGTGTGTGGTTAGGAGGACAGCTGGAGGGAGGGACATTCTCACGAACGCTGGCCAGGACCTCTCTAGGTAATAGTGGGGTTCGGCTGGGAAAAATCAGCAGCGGTAATCATAGGGGTACGACCATGACATTTTTGAAGAGGTGGGTACATTGCACGTGATAAACAGTACTTTTGGGGGGAGGGGGGGGGGGGACCAGGCTGGGACATTTTGGAGTGAGGTGTAGAAACGACACTAAGGAGACTTTGCTGAGGTGGACATGATGTCGGAAATGCGATACTGACAATTTGTCAGGAATCACATGGTGGTGGGTGGTAGTGGTGTTCGTGTTTTGCCGACTTGGCGGTGATCGGTTGTTGGTTGTGGTGGTGGTGGTGTTCGTGTTTTGCCGACTTGGCGGTGATCGGTTGTTGGTTGTGGTTGTGGTGGTGGTCGTGTTTTGCCGACTTGGCGGTGATCGTAGTTGTTGGAACCGTGAAAGTAATGATGGTGGTGGTGTTTTTGCTGACGAGGTCGCGGTAGTTGTAATTATATAGGAGTGGTGATGGTCGTGGTAGTTGATGTCGTGAAGGTGGTGGTGGTGACGACGGTGGTGGTGGTGGTGGTGGTGGTGGTGGTCGTTGTGACGGTGGTGGTGACAGTGGTGGTGGTGGGATGGTGGTGGTGATAGTGACGGTGGTGGTGGTGGTGGTGGTGACGTAGGTGGTGATGGTGGTGGTAGTTGTGACGGTGGTGGTGACAGTGGTGGTGGTGACAGTGGTGGTGGTGGTGGTAGTGGCGGTGGCGGTGGCGGTGGTAGTAGTAGTGTTTTGGCTGATGTTGGTCGTGGTAGTTGTCGTGAAGTTAATAGTGATGATGGTTGTGGTTATGGTGTTTTTGCTGATGTTTATCTTGGCAGTTGTTGTCGTGAAGGTATTTATAGTAGCGATGGTGATAGTGGTAGTGTTTTCGCTAATTCTAGTAGTGGTAATTGTTGTGATAGTAGTAGTGATGGTGGTGGTAGTGATAGCGGTGGTGTTTGGCACTGGTGATGGTGTTAATATATATATATATATAGTAATGTATGGAATGATAAGTATTATCTTTGTTGAGAAACAGCGCAGTTATGAGCTAAGCAAGAGGCCTCGTACTAACTTTGCCTAAGCAAAATAAAACGAACGAATGAACTAACAAAAAGGCAATCTCTTCTTTTTTAAATACGTGATAAATCCAAAAGAGCTCTTGCTCAAGGTCTTTGTCAGCTTAAAGTCGTCAATTTTCTTCAGAAACTGAAGCGTCGCAAATACTGTTAGCGTTGCAGGCCTGCTTTGCACTGCAGTACCCGATGTGGTATCCAGGAGTAATACGAGGGCAATTTTTAAAAGAAGGATATGAGTTTTTCACGTCTCCATATTTCATTACATATCTGTGATCCTGTGATGACAGCCTGGCTGATAAGTGTTATCTGCTTCAAGCTCACCGATTCTCCAGGCGCTACTGATTTCGTAGAGATGGCCTGCTTAAATAATGAAACAGTAGTGACTGCGTAAACGTGTGTGTGTGGTGTTATGTTTGTAAAGAGTGCTTTGAGGGTGTGCGAAAGATGCTGTGGTGATGAGTAATTTTCAGTACAGCTAAACTCTGGATCTCCTGACTGGTGAAATACATCTTAACCACTCCCTCGTAGAAAAACGCGAGTGTTCCACACACGTTTTTCTATTAAAATGAAAAGAAAATCTACGTCCATTATCTGTTCATTGCGTGGAAATTGCATCTGAGCTATCAGTTCCGAGCTTGTCAGCCCACGTGTGCCTGAATTAGAATTTAATTTTCGAGCACACATGAGATCCGGCCATTTATTTCCCCTCCCGGACCAAATTGGAGTTAGAAATGGCTTGCAATGGCGATATTTGGCCTGCCTCACAGCGACGTAGGATGAAAGCGTCAGCAACGGGGATGCCCAGCTCACCGATGCTTGTTAGCGGGCAGATGTCGCACGTCCAGTTGGATGGGGTCTGTTCCAGACATCGATTGCCAGGCGCCGAATCAGACAACCTTTCAGGAAAAAGGTTCCTGGAGATGGAAGGAAAACAAGCTGTGCTAGGTGTATTTTTGGAAGCCCCGGATGAAAACGGAAAGCTATATATTGGCCAGAAATGAAAAGAGTGATGCCGTTTGGGTCACTGTCAGGATAATGAGATCCGTCACGTGATGCCGTTTGGGTCACTGTCAGGATAATGAGATCCGTCACGTGATGCCGTTTGGGTCACTGTCAGGATAACGAGATCAGTCCTCTGTCTAGAAGTCGTTTGATTGATCACAAGGCTGATTGGCTGTCACGTTCCCCATCACTGTATACTCTCATCTCTCTCCCCCCCCCAACCCCCCTCTCTCCACTTCTCGCCCTATTTCCTAACCCAGGGGCACCCATTGGGTTCGGGGTCAGAATTGACCCACCGCGTCTCCCTACACGATTTGTAAAAGGCGAATAACTAGGGACATCGTGACATGATTTGCGCTTACTCGAACATATTCTTGTGATTTTCATGCTCATTGGCCTTACATAGCATACAAAGGCCGTAAAACCATCCATCCATCCATCCATCCACCCACCCACCCACCCATCCATCCGTCCGCCCGTTTGTCCATCCTAACCCAGGGCTACCCCTCCTGCATTTACCCCTCCCCCCTTTCTAAGACCACCTCTAAACCCCACCCCACCCCTCTTTCTCCAGTGCCCTCCAGGGTGATCAGGATCGAGCCCTCTCGTTGCCAATAGTTACGCTTCACTAAGAAAGATAAACTATCTTGAAAACAGGAGGCCGGTGTTGGACTCGTAGGCGAGTAGAAAAGAAGTAATGGAGACCTTTGTCCAACTACAATTTTTTTTTAATATTCCAGAGCTTTCGGGGCCAAGTAGGCTCCTTCGTCAGTGAAAGGCTATGTGAACGTGTCTGCCCTAACTAGTCAGAGTGTTGTTGTTGTTGTTGTTGTTGTTGCACTGTCTGATTGGACTGTCGAGTTTCCTATACATAATATATGCAGACAAAACATGATCACTTCACATAGAAATTATGTCTTAATACAAGACCCCAAGCTTGTTTCTACTCAACGTTACTGCAAAACAGCCAAACAAAACAAGGAAGTGGTAAGTATTGTCGCCTTGATTACCGAACCATCAGCCTGCGATTTTTCCACTGAAAAGTTTTCTTCGGGCAGCAGTGTGAAAGCACAAAATAAAGTGGCAAACTCCCAAGGGAGCGAGGCAGCAAAAGGTCTTCAGAGGAAGAGATCCCGTCAGCAAGTGTTTCGACCCTTTAAACTTCCTGACACTCTCAGGGGGAGGGCCACACCTGGTTAAAGCTCCAGGTGCCCCGATGCTGCCTTCAGTTTTGCACGACTTGCGTGCACCATGGGGTATACTGTGTCCGCTTCCGCTACTGGTGGACAGCAGGGCTCTGGTCTCTGCTGTTTCGGCTCATCCAGATGCAGACTGAAGCCTTCTCTGCAGCCTCTGCCATAGCCCTCGCTACCTTTGTGCACCGATGATTGGAGAGGCCGAGCTGTCTGCAAGCGTTGTGGATTGTGTGGCCTACAAAACTCCTAGCTCCCACCTTAACAGCAAGGATGATGGTGCAGATGCCCTAGCTTCTCAGCTGGTTGGCAAGGGGTTCGTACTTCGCCAGCTTTACTTGGTGCCACTCTTCCATCTTGTCTTCCATTGGTACAGTCAGCTCCATTAGGATCATTCTTCTGGACTTTGCTGAGTGCAGTACAATGTCTTATTGCTGTCCTGTTTCTTTGATTTCCTTGGGGTACTGGCCTCAAGTACGAAAAAAGTCAGACTGCACGACTGAACGACTGAAGGGATTACTGCTAATGAATTGATTTCAACAGATTGTTAAAAAATCAGGTTCGGTTGCAGTCGGACGACTGGGCCGAATAGCCAATCAAATGCTTTGTATTAAGCTGCTTTAGCATGCATGACCCACATCGAAAGTCTAACTCATCACTCTGTAGAGCAAATAAAGTCGATGAACATCAACGGGAAAAGGTGTGAATGCCCTGCTCCAGCGGACGTGACGTCACGGTAGCCATGTTGAAGATATCATCTGACAGTGCAGGACGGACCATCAGGGCAGTAATTACCTTTTAATGATTAATTATATCTTCAGCCCAGGTTATCCCAAATTAGGTCACTTTTGCACCGTGAACCTTGATGTGATTCGTCTCCCGTGTTCTGATGTGTTTTTCAGTAGGATTTTACTTGACTGTTTTTTCTAGTTACTATTCGAGATATTGGTATGTGCGTGTGTTCGAAACCGTAACAGACTGAATAAATCTGCGAGGAACTACCTTTGAGTTCTGTGTCGTCTGCGAAAGAACATGCGTGTCAATAATTCAGTATTGACGAGAAAGTCGAAGTAGTTCGTGGGTATTGATTTCAGCAGGTAGGCGGATGGTGAACTGCCCTCGCTTTCTTAATTCTGTACGAAGAGTTATTAGCATTTCCTGACAAAGTATAAGCATATTCATAACACAATTCCAGAGGCGCTCTGATCCGACTTGTAGATGAATGCAATGACCGAGTGATATGCCCTCACCTGGCCATTACCGAGTCAACATGACTTTCCTTACGTGCCTGACAGATGAACTGTCGCAGGGATCTGTGTGACCCACTGACTCCACCTGTCTAACTTGCTCGTTGTTCATCCACTCCCACTCCCTCTCTCCCCTCCCCCACTCTCGCTCTCTCTCTCTCTATCTCTATCTCTCTATCTCTCTCTCTCTCTAACTCTCTCTCTCTCTCTCCCTCCCTCTCTCTCCCTCCCTCCCTCCCTCCCTCCCCCCCCCCCTCTCTCTCTCTCTCTCTCTCTCTCTCTCTCTCTCTCTCTCTCTCTCTCTCTCTCTCTCTCCCTTCCTCCCTCCCTCTCCCTCTCTCTCTCTCTCTCTCTCTCTCTCTCTCTCTCTTCCTCCCTCCCTCTCCCTCTCTCTCTCTATCTCTCTCTCTCTCCCTCCCTCCCTCCCTCCCTCCCTCCCTCCCTCCCTCCCTCCCTCCCTCCCTCCCTCTCTCTAGTTATTGCCTGAGCTACCTGCCTTGCTTCACAGTGACTCGTCCAATACCACTCACTGTTAACTGCTCCGACATTCAAGACCTTGTCATTGAAATGGAAGAGTTTGCAAGCTTAGGAAGTGAAGGTGCCGTGCAGCTCTAGTGGTCCCTGGAGCTCCGGGACTTGGAGTTTGGAAAAGCTGGAACGTCCTGGCTTTCAGTAGTTGGAGAGGTTCTTCACCTTTCGCAGCGCCAGCCGCTATAGACACACAAGCGTGCCTGCCCCCCATGCCTTTGTGACTGCACGTAGGCGGAGTGAACTATTTCACCCGCCTCTGGGGTAGATACATGAAGCGTGGTGACGTATGACCTAGAGAGTTATTCGAGCCCCATCTCCGTGAGCGCTTATATTTTGGAGTTACTGCAAAAGATGCTTTCGTCATAAACGACAGTGCCCTCTTTATGATTATGTACTGGAAGAATGAAAAAAAATACTTTTTATTTCATTTGTGAACTAAGTGTTTGTTGCATTGTTATTGACACTACATTTTTTTCAATTCTGTTCAACCCTCGTAGGGTTGGAGATCAGAATAGACCCACCGCGTCTCCCTACGCGAATCATAAGAAGCGAATTACCAGGGGCATCGGGACTTGATTTGCGCTTACTCCAGAGTATTCTAGAGGTGTTAGTGCTCAGTGACCCTACATAGCCTACAGAGGCTGATGGGCCGCAAAACCCCATCCCTTATTCCCGGACCTTCTGGCCGGGTGTGCTGGAAGACCTCGAGAAGTGCAGGCATTCACGGCGTGCTGTGGAGGCCTTGTGTGTGGCGACCCGGGCTGTTCATGGGCTTCGGTGGATGGCCACCAATGGGCTCCTCGTGGGACAGGGGTAAGAATGGACCCACCTCGTCTCTGTGCGTGAGTCGTAAAGG
>JAWQFJ010031361.1:40000-41032 GCA_034096865.1 Theodoxus fluviatilis
GATCAACTTAATTGCCGCATTTGGCGTAATGTAACAAATAAGATGATGACAAGAAAATGGCATTAAAGCACAAAACAAAGTTTCATGACAACCAAAATCACCGATTACATTGATAACTGACCATTTTTACACTTACAACTATGTGCTCAAACCGTACAAAGCAAACAAAATACACTGCGGGGAGTGTCCCGGACAGGCATCGACACTTAAGTGCACGAGTGATCATTTCGCTTTGCTCTCATTTGTTTCATCTGCTCCGACATGGTAAGCTGGCTATGCCAAGAAACCAACATCTAAATCAGAGTTAGTTGACAAAGTGACAAAGTTACGCATCACAAAACAAAATTTAAATGTATAGACCAAAGCTGATCAGCTTCGCCCGTGATCACACGCTGACCTCATGACAATTAAGCTGGCCAATGAGAGGCAAGGAACGAAACGGCCGTCTCTTTCCGTGGTTTTCATTGGTTCGAACACTAGAGTTCTAAGCGAAATAACTTTTGTCACTGTGTACCAACCTTTGATGGCATCGTAGTCGATAAACACTTCAATCCACTTCTCATAGCCTTTGTCACTTTGTCTTCTTGCTATTTTTCTGCCTTCCTTCGTAACTCAACCATAATAAATAAAATAGAGAATGCACAACTGAGACTGCCAAGGAGAATCTTCTGCAAACACATGTTGTGTTGCGTAATATCATTAAAAATTCAAGCTCTAAACCTAATATCAGTTAGCACGCAAAAAAAATCACATCTAAGTAAACCAGATAGCCTAGTACTGCTGCCACTCATTCGAGCTTTACATGAAACATTATATCACACTAGCTCGATTGTCTGCTGGCGTTCGATCGTGTTCGTCTGCTAGGGACGTACGGTGTGGTTTGTTTACTTATCTTCTGCGGGTATTGTGAAGAAATTATACGTTACGATAGTCTATTGTGACTATTTTTGAATAGTTTTTTTATCTAACAATGCCGATCACCTCCACTGCAGAAATGATTTTGTCGTTGAAGCTGCGCTTAACCCCTCTGTT
>JAWQFJ010031362.1:0-13261 GCA_034096865.1 Theodoxus fluviatilis
ACACCACCATTCGCCACATTCGATTCGTAACAAAGGCACGTATTGTTCTTGTTGTAGTTCCCGTTACACTCTACTATACCACACTTATTCACCATTTTCTATCCATACAATATACATAAGATCTGTAGCAAACATCCCAGAATCAAAACATTGAAAAAAAAACACTGTTTAAGTATCCATAAATCCACAGAAAGCAATATCTAAACAATTCAATTCAAAAATGCAGCCATCAACAATAATGCTTACTTCCGGTTCCTGATACATGCGCTACATAACAGAGTGCGCGTTTTAAACAAACAAAATCATCAAATCAACAAAATAGGTGACAAATTATAATAACACGTGTTTCAAAATCATGTTTTAATGGTCTTTAAACTTCATATCAATATCGAAAATACTGATTTCAACTAAGCAAAGATTCATCCGCGGGTCAGTCGGCGCGACACAAGTAGTACAGCGATAAGACTGGCCTTTGCTAGCACAGGCTGGAAATAATTATGTGGTGCATCTCCTATGATAGAGTACTCCTTGGACGACACATAAATCACAGCACTTTTTCACTTGAAAGAACATACCATGGTGTATGTCTAATGGCACGGGGACTTCTTTTAAACGAAAAAAAAACAACCCGGGTTCAACTGTAGACAATTTTGTCGAAAATGTTTTGGCACGTTACACTTCGATCAATTCAAGGGACATAATTCATAGAGTGTGCATGTACGGTGTTGCGTGATTGCAAACGAAAACTAAATTTGCGACAAAGTTTTATCGGAAATAACCTTTACATCTACTCCTCAATATATACAAATGAACACTCGAACAGCAAATACTTCCGTGTGCGTACACTTTTCCATTCTCGGACAGTGAGAAGCACATCACAGGCACTGATGTCTATCAACGGCAACCCTATTGGCACGGTGTCATCCGGTCCTCTGCAGCGAGACGCAGCGAGGTACCTCCGGAGCTACCTCAGCCATCCTACTTCGCAGCGAGTGCCTCCTTGTGAACGAGACGCCGTAAGCAACGCCTAGCCCTCGAGATTCTCTCGATATTTCTTGCCTAAGAAACGCGCCCCTGGCTGTCCTCGCCTCTATTTAACACGCCTCAGATTCTTACTAGTGTCGCAAGATGGCGACCAGCGGCAAACTTTCAATAAGTCACACCACTTAGTTTGCCGAACTCAGTCAATGACCCTTGTTATCATTGCGGACGGACGCATCGACCCCGAGCGCCCAGCTTTTACGTTGGTCTTCTCCCTGCAGACCCAATGGCGTCCTCCAGAGTTAACATTAAACCAAGCGCAATATCTATGTGCCTTACTTTCAGAGGCCTTTGACCAAACAAATAACGCCCTCTCTTTCCAGAAGTGACAGCACATCCCCTCGGCTCCCGCCAATCCCCTTGCCCTCACCCCCTGTTGTTACCCCTTCAACAACTCCTCCAGCAACGAAGCTTGGGTCAATTGGAACCTTGTGTCGTGTTCGGTGACGGTAAGTCTCGAGGAATGGCTCCAGAAGCGGCCATTTGACCAGGGATGGACCGATAACTGAACCAGTCCTGACAGTTCTCCCCAGGGGAGCCAAAGACGGTCGCTGACTCCTAGTCCTGCTGTCTGCAGCAATAACTGAGACCGACTTCCATTCTCCGTATGCCAGCGTACAACTGGTGGCCTTCCCTTCTTGCCGTGCGGAGAAACTGCGAATTGGACGCGCGGCGTTTGCATAGCGTTTGCATAGCGTTTGCATCCCATCTGCATGCGTGCATACTCACAAGCTTTGCAGCTGCTTGCTCATTAACTGATGTCACGGAAAGCACGCGAGCTTATGAATATGTGATGATATGATAGAATGCGTGCGTACGACTGACGTGACACACAAAGGCATGAAATGAATGCATGGAGAGTTTGTCGGTACACATTTCTAACAAGCAATTTAATTTACAGTCTGTGAACTCTTAGTTTCAGACGAATTATACTCCAGCGTAGGAAGCTGAAAACGGGAAAACCACAGACACTCTTTTCTGCAAACAGCAGATATGCAGAAGTATGATATTGTAGAAGTTTTGACCGGAGAATTATCCAAAAACCACCCCCAAAAAAAACGAAGACTACGAGAGGGGGCAAGCCATCATCGATCTCAAAATTCGCCTGTGCAAAGTGAAGCAGGGCTGCATGCTTGCTCCAGTGCTCTTCAATCTGTTTTTCTCTCAAGTGCTGATGCTTGTAGTGAGAGATTTACAACCTGTGTGAATGCATTAAGTACCATCTGCACGGCTCGCTGTTTGACCTCCATCGTCTAGCTGCAAGGAGAACACTGGGGAGGCTGCTCACGGAAGCTTTGTTTGCGGACGATTGCGCCCTCATGGTCCACGAAAAAACCTAATCGAAACAATCGTCAACAGGTTCTCCGTAGCATCCAAGCTATTTGACCTCAGTCAGTCTTGGCAAGATAGAGGTCCTTCTACATCCAGCCCCTAAACATACTCCTCCACAACCCTGCGTCACCATTGACACCACCCAACTGAAGAACGCGGGCAGCTTCAAGTGCCGGGTTAGAACCATCTCCAATGATGGATCCCTTGACAAGGAGATCACCCAGAGGATCCAGAAGGCCAGCTAGCCCCTAGGGCGGCTCTGCACTAAGGTACTGCAGCACAGAGACATCCGCCATTCCAATAGGGTGAGGTGTTCAACGCTGTTATATGCACCTCCCTTCTTTATGGCTGTGACACATGGACACACTACCGCAGGCACATCAGGCATTTAGAGCAGCCCCACACTCGCTTCCTGCAGTTGATGATACATATACGCTGGTGGGGTCGAGTCTCCAACCAGGAAGTCCTTGACCGTACCCATTCCACGAGGGTCGAAGTCGAGATCCTCCAGACCCACCTTCGATGAGCTGGACATGTCATTCGTATGGACGCGTCCAAGATTCCCAGGCGGCTGTTTCATGGAGAATTCGTCCTGGGCATCCGCAACTGGGGACGACCAAGGGAGAGGTATGAAGACAACATCAAGACAAATCTCGTGGGAAAACTCCGTCCTCGCGACTGTCTAGCGCACCATAAGGAAACAGCCACTGCCAACCTTGAAGCAGACGGCCGTCGACGCCTTGCCGGTCTCTACTCTTATCTCTGCCCTGACAACTGGCTTTCCATCCTCCATCAGCAAACGCCTGTGCGTTTCGGACTTCGGTCTTCAAAGAAGCATGCGTGTCCATCTCAGAAGATAATAATAATAATGATGATAATAATAATAATAATAATAATAATAATAATAATAATAACAACAACAACAACAACAATAATAATAATAATAATAATAATGATAATAATAATAATAATAATAATAATAATAATAATAATAATAATAATAATAATAATAATAATAATAATAATAATAATAATAATAATAATAATAATAATAATGATGATACGATAATTTATCATGCGCACATATCTCACCACTTAGGTCACTCAAGGCGCACACACACACATTCACACCCATAAGAAAAGAATGCACACCATAATACAAAAACATTATGGCAGGTGCAAACATGCACACAACAATCAAACATATATACACATAACATAACATAATAATCACAATATATACTAACGTACATGGCCATTACATCTGCTTGGTACCAGGTTTGCATTGCATCAGTGTGATGGATGGTATGGTGGAGTTTACTCTTTCCCCGTTTTGGGAAAAAGGAAGGTTTTTAGGCTAGATTTAAAAGAAGCTAAGGTTGGTTCCTGACGAAGGCTGAGAGGTAGTGCGTTCCATTGGGTGGGCGCTTGGAATGTGAAGGAGCGCCCGCCTACGGTTGTGAGTCTTTGTGGAGGGATGTCGAGTCTGAGAGTGTCTAGAGAAGAGCGGAGTGATCGGACAGGTTTACAGAGTTTGAGAGAGGTAGACAAATAGGAAGGAGCAAGATTGTTGAGGCATTTGTATGTGAGCGTGTTGAGCTTGTATTTGATTCTGTCTGATGACCGCGCAACGAATGTCTTTCCCTGCCCCCAAGAGACTACCACACGATGAAAGTTAGATTAGGTGCAAAATACATTAACATGGGAGACAGTCACATCAAAATCTCAGAAAGACATTTCCATTCATTTCAGCAATGGGATTCGGAAAGATTGTGAAGAAAAAAAAGTTAATTTCAATAGCAAATGCAGCGTGGCTTCTCTTGCACGAGTCACATCTTCAGAATAGGCAAGAATCGCATACCCAGTGGGAAGCCCATGGAAACGCTACAAAGGACTGTCTGAATCAAAAGCAAAGCGACATCAATTCACCCAAGCGTCAGCAGCAAGCGCAAGCGCCCCCCCCCCCCCCCCCCCCCCCCCCCCCCCCCCAACGTCAGCAGACTGGAGGAGCAGCATGAGCAGCAGCGAGTAGGAGCCCATCATCGCTACCACAGAGTGTCTGCAGTCCCCAAGCCTTAAGTAGACTTGCAGTTCCTAAGGATTCCTTGGAATTGTAGATCCAGTCACAGATTTCGTCGTACTTCAGATAAAGAGACAACCATTATGGAGGTCCATGTGCACGCACGGAAAACACTAAGTAACCTATTTAAATCTTCTTGTTACATTTTTTCTAAGTGGTAACAGAAATGTACATAGAAGCCATCTGTATCTTGCCGAAAGTATAGCTTTAGAAAGTATAGATCACGTGGACGATTTTCCTGCACAATGAATTTTGAATAGTACCCTTCGACACCGAAAGTATTCTTTTTTACGCACTGTTACTTGAATTCTGCTCACTTAATTTTCATTATTCGTTCTTTCCTATTCATTGATAGCCATTGCTGTGTTCCCTTAAGCACAATATCGACTTATTTGGACATAATTCAAACGTGTCTCTTTTTAAACACGTCATGTCTGCTGGCTACCTCGCATACCCTGATGCAGATTTCATATGCAGTGGCCTTTTAGACTGTAAATCGATGGTGTCCAATCTAGTGGCGTGCAGTAAAGAAACGATGTAGAATACAGACTATGCTCTATCTCGCATATGAAGAACATTTTTCAATCGTTGTAGGCAATGTTTGGGGTTACACGTTGCTGTGATCATACTGAGAATCGAAAAAATACGGACAGTAAAATGTCAGATTTATGGAAACTGTGTTTACGGTACATGCATCAAGCAACGATGTCGACAGCAGCACATTTAATGATCGCTGACCCGGAGGAAGACGCACAAGACGACTGAATGCACTATCCTCATTACACAATTTTGAAGGAGAGGCGAGCAAAGATAAAAAAGGAAAAAAGCTTATCCCAGATATGAGAACTAGACGTTCAATGCCGTAACGGCCTTTTGAAACAAAAAAAAACACTGTTAACGATTTGTATTAGAAAACAGTTTTCAACAAACCACCCTGCAAAGAAATTAAGAGATATTGATTCGTTGTAGTGTTAATGCGTCCTCTCTCTCTCTCTCTCTCTCTCTCTTTCTTTCGTTCTCTCTCTCTCTCTCTCTCTCTCTCTCTCTCTTTCTCTCTAACTTTATCTCTTTCTTTCTCTCTCTCTCTCTCTCTCTCTCTCTCTCTCTCTTTCTCTCTATCTTTATCTCTCTCTCACCAAAAGTGTCAACATAACCACGTTACCTCATGTAAACCTCTGATTGTTCATGATATTTTGCTTTTCTTGTCACGTGTAATGGGAGGCTGACCTAATAAAAAAGTTCTCTCTCTCTCTCTCTCTCTCTCTCTCTCTCTCTCTCTCTCTCTCTCTCTCTCTCTCTCTCTCTCTCTCTCTCTCTCTCTAACTCTGTTCTTTCCACGTTAGAGCTCTGCCTTCTACAGAGGATGACCGGGTGGGCTTGGGGACGAGAATTCCTTTCGAGAGAGGAGAGCGCCTACCCTAGGGCTACGTCTGGTTTTATCCAGACGAGAGAGCCAGCCTTTGATGGCGAATTACTTCCAGGCCGAGACAAGTGTCGATTATCTCCCCTGTAGGATGAGGGCTTCTGTGAGTGGAGATCACAAAGAGACGCAGATTGGCCCTTTATGAGCATGCAAAGGATATGGGCGCGTTTGTTAGGCGTAGAATCTCGAAGGCTAGGCGTTACCTTCTTTTCTCGCTCATAAGGAGACACTCGCCGTGAAGGAGGGAGGCCGCGCTGAGTCCCGCTGCAGAGGCCCGGATGTACTAAAATGGCGGACACCGTGGGTTGCCGCTGATAGACGGCAGTGTCTGTAATGTGCTTCTCATGGTCCGAGAATGGAAAAGTGTACGTACACGGAAGTATTTGCTGTCCGAGTGTTCATTTGTATATTTTGCGGAGTAGGTGTACAGGTTATTTCTGGACATACACTGCCGAAAAAGTGTTATCGTTTGCAAACACGCAACATTGTACACGTACTCTTTATTAATTATGTTCCTTGAATTGATCGAGATGAATCGAGACACAACATTTTCATCAAAATTGTCTACAGTTGAACCCGGGTTGCTTTTGTGTGTGTGTGTGTGTGTGTGTGTGTGTGTGTGTGTGTGTGTGTGTGTGTGTGTGTGTGTGTGTGTGTGTGTGTGTGTGTGTGAGAGAGAGAGAGAGAGAGAGAGAGAGAGGGTGTATTGAAAAAGTCCCCATGCCATTCGATATGACACGAGGGTGTGTTCTATCAAGTGAAAAAAGTGCTGTGATATCTGTATCGTCAGTTATTTCGTCTATCGGCAACTTCTTCACCGACTCTCGCGTCAGGACGCAGCCATTACTCTCGGACTTCTGCCTTGCCACGAGTCTGTGCAGCTCATCAACTTCGCGGACGACACCACAGTCGAAGGTGCGATCTCCAACAGCGACGAATCCCACTACCGCCGGGAAGTCGACTGCTTGGTGTCGTGGTGTGATGAGAACAGTCTGGAGCTGAACACCACCAAGACCCAGGAGATGATCGTCGACCTGAGGAAGAATCCGACTTCTATCGATCTACTGATGATCGGCGGCCAGGCCATCGAGATCGCGGACTGTTTAAGTTCCTCGGCACGCTCATCTCCTCTGACCTCAGTTGGGGCAACAACATTGACGGCATCCATAGGAGTGCCCAGCAGCGGCTGTATTTCCTGAGGCAGCTCAAGAAGTTTTGGCTGTCTCTGGAGATCAGGCTCCAGTTCTACCGTGCTGTGGTGGAAAGTGTTCTCACCTTCTCCATCTGTGTGTGGTTCGGAGGTGCCACCCAACAGCAGAAAGACAAGCTGGAGCGTGGCGTGCGCGCTTCTGGCGATATCATCGGCCGTGACCTGCCCTCCCTAGCATCTACGCCCAGCGTATAGTGCGCAAGTCCGGAAAGATTGTGGCGGACCCCTACCACCCTGCTTGTCCCCTCTTCCAGCTCCTTCTCTCTGGCCGTCGTTTCAGGTCCCTCAAAACGCGCACATGCCGTTTCCAGAACTCGTTCTTCCCCACGGCGATGACGGAGCTCAACGCTGTCCAGAACCCCCCCAGGCAGCTTTGCCGCCGCTGATCCTGTCGGCGGTGCGCACACACTTCTCCACATCTGTGACAGTGACACTCTCTTTTGCGCGTCCTTTGGGACATATGGACTGCTACTGAGTGTAGGGGGGGGGGGGGGGGGGGGTGTCTTCTTGTAGCTTTCACTTGTGCAGGGCTGTTTTGTATTGTTCTATTGTATACTTTCTATGTGGGATGGGGGGGGGGGGGGGGGTGTTACGTCTTAGTGGGCGTGTTTCTATCCATATGTATTATTCATTGTCTCTATATATTCGCCAGTCACTTAAAAGTGTGTGTGTGTGTGTGTGTGTGTGTGTGTGTGTGTGTGTGTGTGTGTGTGTGTGTGTGTGTGTCTGTGTGTGTGTGTATTATTCTTAGTTTGTACCTCTTTTGTCAACAGTTCTTAAACAGTAACTTTAACTGTTCATTGTATATTGCCCCATTTACCAATTAACCCTTTGGTTCCAGGTGCAGTCTTAACTCTTGTCTGTGTGCAGCTGCGTGTGTGGCGTGAGTGAGGTACAGAGGGTCATGTCCATATGTTTTTTGTATAAACGGCGTGTTAGGGTGTGTAAGCGATGCGTGCGTTTGACTTTTTGTTTTGTTTCTTTTAGCCTTCATCACTTAGTTTTCCTCGTGCTCGTTTTTTAAATGATGTCACTTGGCGAAATAAATTACTGTGAAGTGTGAACTGTGAATTGATGATTGGCCATTTTTTAGCGGTAGGTGCGCCTAGCTCGCCCTCGACTAGCCATCGAGGCGAGCCACTTGCCTAACAAACGCACCCTAGCTATGTCTCCTGACTTTGTTCCAACTGTCCAAAGGGCTTAAGGTAGCTATACAGCAAAAGGAATCAAGTTTTTACATCTCTAAGATACAGTCCCCGCATGAGAATCTATTGTTCATAACCATTCAGTTTGTTAGGTATTTGGTTAAATGGACTGCAAGCATTTTTCTCAAGACAATGGAAGACCACATGATGTCGCTAGGAAGGAAAAAGATCCCACTGTTTGTTTCACATTTTCGGACGTCTTGCAAGACTACACGGTCAGCCCCTCAGCCTCTACTCGCCTTTGTCTTTTGGCAGGCGGAGATGTGCGAGCATGCTTTGGGGTTGGACGATGTCCGAGGCGCAGTGCCGTGGTTCTATCCCTGGGACGGAGAAATCTGGATTTATTTAAAGACAGACAGACAGACAGACAGACAGACAGACAGACACACAGATTGGATGGACGGACGAACGAACAGACGGACGGACGGACGGATGGACAGACAGACAGACAATTTAATACGCTGCAAACATTATGTCGGAATGTTTATTTGTTTATTAATTTATTCCCTTGTTCATTCGTTTATTTATTTGCTTGTTTGTTTACACCAATAAGATGATGTGGCCCGTCAGCTTGTGTTGCCCACTAGCTTCGCTGGCTTTCCCACACTCCTCTCCTCGGACGTGTCCACTAGTATGGCCCGTTATCGGAAGTCATTCCGAATTGACCTCCTTATACCACGTGACATATACACGTTGGTTTCTAAGTGTTCCTGCCTCATGACCTGCAGGATTATAATCAACGTCTGTGTTGCAATCTCCTCTCTACCATCAAGCGCCGCTAATTGACAGGGAAATGCAGTAGAGAACGCTTCACCAGTGTTTGACGCGGTCTGTGCGAAGCACACTTTACTGGTTCCATGATCGGGATAGAAACTCGCCCGATTCGTTCCTTTGGTGTTGCCCTTGGTTCAAAATGAAAGCAACGCCGTCATCAACGTCGTAGCCATCATCATATACCGCTGCAAAGCATGATGTTGATGAATTACTGTGCGTCTTGTTATGCAGGAGAAAGCTGAGCATTAGTAACTACAGGGTAGTAGAGACTACTTTAGGGAAAACCTATGATAAGTTGGTCAGTCAGAGAGAAGGTTACCGACTAGTTTCCACCACATGAGATGGATGGATGGATGGAGTTTTACGGCCTATCAGCCTGTGTAGGCTATGTAAGGCCATTAAGCACGAACATCACTAGAACAGTTTAGAGTAAACGTAAAGCAAGTCAGGGTGTACCTCATTATTCGCCGCTTACGAATCGCGTAGGGTGACGCGGTGGGTCAAGTCTTACCCCGAACCTACAGGGGGACACCACATGAGCGAAAGGGAAGCCTCCAAGATACAAGGCTAGGTAGCTCTCGCCAAACATTTTCACCGCACACTAACACTTTTGACTCTGTGGTGCCATTCAGCAACTTGCAATGTCTTCAGGTTTGGATTATTTTGACAATGAAAGGAATATGGTAAATGCATTTTCTTTTTTCAAGTGGTCTATTGACTCTACAGATACATGTGGAGAAAAGCAAGATCACTTCTTGAGTACACTGAAATAAGAATATTTCTCATTTTAAACATCCTTGACAATTCTGCATTTTGCCAAATTAACGTGTCATTTGCAGTCAAACATTAACATTTTCCTGGCAGAAAGCTCGTGATAGTCGCGGGCTGGGAAAATGGACAAGGAAGCAAGAGGTATTTCCCTTGCAACCTTTTTACATCGTCGGTTTTTCTAGATTTGAAATAATCCACCCATCCATCAACATTAGGAGATGTATTGCACACTGCAGACTATACGACAACATAATACGTCCAATCCTCAGAAGGCCACCACTTTCCTGCATGCATGTGAATGCAATCTCATTTATTGAAATGAAGACTGCAGTGCTATCCCTTCAAAGCACAGCTCATCCGTTTATCACCTCTCCCAGCTTCGCATCAATGTTAGCATGAAAAGACTCAGGGAGATCCATGAGGAGCATCTACGCCCTAAGAATATTGGCAAAGATAAGCAATTTGCATAGAAAGCGTGGCCATGAGCACTTGGGACTGGGAAGGATGGGATGTGAGATTGGGATGTGAGATTGGGATGGAGTGAGATAGAATGACACATGAGGGGTATGCATGGAGTTGGGGTGGGTGGGGGCTGGGGAGAGACAGAGAGAGAGAGAGAGAGAGAGAGAGAGAGAGGAGAGAGAGAGAGAGAGAGAGAGAGAGAACGAACGAATGATTTATTGCGTAGGCCGCCGGCCTGTTGCAATTTACATGCATTAAATCGGCACATAATAAACAATATGGGGTGGGGGGTAGGGGGTTCAAGACTGGTGACCAGTCTTGTCCGAAACGCGAAAGCGATTTCAGTCACGATATGCACGAGAGTCTCAACGCACAAGCTATTACGTCTTTCGTGCTCTCAGCTTACGCTGGCTCCGTGTCAGTATCGGTCGGTCCCCTTCTCGACAGCCACTGTCGCGATGATCGTAGCTAGCTGGGGGCATGTATGGTGGACGGACTTGTGGAGGGACTTGCATGGGCCCTCCAGAAGGAGCAAGCCTGTCTTCCAAATGAGCACGGGGCAGAGGGAACTGCATGAGCATCAGCGTTGACTGCATCACAGCCGTCGTGCATCCCCGTGCCTGTCTCTGATGTGATCTCGGTGATGCCTTCAGTGCAGGACTGCGCGGTGGCTTGGATTTGTCTCAATGACCGAAGTAACTCCCTCACCGAAGGTGGAAGGTCTTCATCGGAGAGAGAGAGAGAGAGAGAGAGAGAGAGAGAGAGAGAGAGAGAGAGAGAGAGACAGAGAGACAGAGAGAGAGAGAGAGACACAGAGAGAGAGATGAGAGAGAGAGAGAGAGAGAGAGAGAGAGAGAGAGAGAGAGAGACAGAGACAGAGACAGAGAGAGAGAGTGAGAGAGAGAGAGAGAGAGAGAGAGAGGGGGGGGAGAGAG
This sequence comes from Theodoxus fluviatilis, assembly GCA_034096865.1. Lineage (NCBI taxonomy): Eukaryota > Metazoa > Mollusca > Gastropoda > Cycloneritida > Neritidae > Theodoxus > Theodoxus fluviatilis. Next base: position 11,234 of record JAWQFJ010031362.1, read on the forward strand.
AGAGAGGTGGGGGGAGAGAGAGAGAGAGAGAGAGAGAGAGAGAGAAGAGAGAGAGAGAAGAGAGAGAGAGATAGAGAGAGAGAGAGAAGAGAGAGATAGAGAGAGAGAAGAGAGAGAGAGAGAGAGAGAGAGAGAGAGGTGGGTGGAGGTAGGGGAGCTTTGGGGCAAGAAGGTGGAAAAGTTTCAATTTGATAGAGTGAAACTCTAGCAACCATCAGTCAGGAACACCTTGCTGGAGAAGGAGGCTCATCATCCATGTATATGACTGGAAAACACTGTCTTCCACTCTACGCTGTGACCAGTAGGTCAGGGGATGATTCCAACCCAGGTCTGTGAAGACAACAACACACACAGGATCGAACAGTTGCATATCAGCACCATCTCCACAAGCTGCAAAGACCTTCTGGCTCATTGCTGGTTCTCAGCAGCATCAAGGGCTGATGGCACTTCGGTATGCCGTTTCCACCCATATGGCTGTAGGCAGTTTTAATCCAGGGGTGAGAGGGGGTTGGGGTGGGCAAGATTAAGAGATCTCAAGCACTTTGCCCGTGAAGAGCACCGATCTGAACCCAGAAAGAACAAGCATTGAAACTGTCACCCAGAAGCGGAAGCAAGGTGATGCCATACACACTGGAATATATCCATCCTATCAAGTCATTGGGATCAGGGAAACAGATGCCTCTGTACTAGAAGAAGAAAAAGATAAAGAAACTGTCATAAACCTTCCACAACATAAAGGAAGCATATTTTTGCACCTTTTATTTTTTCAATCACACATTCATCTATTAATTTGTTATCTCTCATTCCTATCAATGGCTCAATTGATTTCAAGGCGGCTCCTTCAGTCCCGGTCAAGAGTACGGAGTTGGGCACTAAGATGTGACATGAGTCATGTCTCGTAATCTTTTGAAAAAGTTACACATTTCCCATTTAAACACACCTGTTGCATCCAGAGACATATTTACACGGCCTAATCCAACCAATGCACTCAGAAAAGCAGAAAAAATTGAAATAACTCTTTGTACACCTAAAAATAGACGACTAGGTCATTGGATGTTCATAACATAACACCGTGACACACTTATTTTTTAAGTACAAGTGACCAATTTCTATTTTAGAATCAGGAACAATGTTTCAGTGGGTGCTTTGGGAAGACAGCTACAATTGCAACCCTTGCCAGGCATACTAAATCTGTTTACATTAGCCTTGAATGAAATAGTAAGCAGTTCATAACATTACACAATGTTGTTCATAACTTAACACAAAATCAATGAAATAATTGTAATGATTCTGGATTATCGTTTTTGTTTTTCAGTTAGTCTCTTATGAAGAACAATGTCCCAAGTTCAAAGAAGGCAGAAAACATGCATTGAAATTGCTTTCCGTGTGTGTGAAATGTTGTGCGAAAAAGAACACTTCTGAAAAGTGTCACACTCTTTCCGGTTACCAACACACGATCTTTCACACAAAAAACACAAATAACTCAACAATATAGCATTTTTTCTATGACAAAACTTTTATTGACAGAAACATTAATGCTATTCTTGAAAATTACAGCAAAAGTATAAAGTGTGGAAGTACCGCTGGTGATTTACCAAGTTGTGTGATTTTGAGAGGGCAAAACTCCCCTAGGCATGGTCGCGCCTCAGAATTTGCCTATGCCCCTACCTCTTGTGTACGTCTTGACCCCATAAGAAATGACAATGAATCTTGTAGGCTCATGCTGCAATAAAAGAGTGTTACAGTTCGGAAAATGCCATCATTCATCAGCAACATCAGCGACCATGATCCATCATCATCATCATCACAGCATCATCATCAATCATAGTATTTCCAAAAAAAATTTCATTACTGTTTTTAGGGTTTTTTTATTCAGGCCTCCATTCATTAGCAAAAATCGTCGCAGTCGGGTCTGAAGCTTTTAAGGATTCCTGCAGGTGAAGTATACTAGAAGACAGTATGAGGGATCTAAATATGAGAATGGAAGGAGAGAGAGAATGTTGGGATTGTTTGGGTGTATTGGTGATG
>JAWQFJ010031363.1:0-11483 GCA_034096865.1 Theodoxus fluviatilis
GGGTCTAAAATCGGAGTCTCCCGCTAAAATTGGGAGGGTAAACAGGTCTGATTTTCTGGGTCACAGGCAACATGCATCCAGCACTTACAGGAATCACACTGGAACCAGTACACTTCAAACTCATTAACTTTATCATTGGCACAATTGCAAATTGCACAAAGACTGACAAATTGGACTGAGAGGTCATGTTAAGTTTTCTTCATATCTGAAAGATTTGGTTTTTTCAAGCCTGCCTCAGATTTTAATCGTAATCGCTTCCAGCAAGGCCAAAAGCACATGGCGTAGCCACACTGATGGCATCTGGTTCCAGTCTGACAATGCTTCTTGGCTCTGTCACTGCAAACAATACAGTCTCTTGAGGTGGGACATCCAGAAGGGGTGAGGTCTGGATTTGGCTCAGGCCAGTGACGCTCAGTCAGCCGATGTGGGGGGGTCCACATGTCTGTGAGAGTAGACTTTCTGTCTCTGGTGACCCTCCAGCAGACCATGGATAATGCTGAACCTGACGGTGGACACACGAGAGTAGAAGCGGCGGTAGATTATGTCAGAATGTCTCACAGAGATTTCCATGAGCACCATGAAAATTTTCTTCCACCACTTGAGACTTCTATGTGTGTGCAGGTTTTAGGAGATCTTTTGATCTATGAGATCCACACCTCATGTTGTCAGTATACAGCTGAACAGCTGCACAGTTCTTCGATGTTGTGGTTTGCCCTTAGCTCGAACTGTCTTTTCAAAGATATGGTCATTGTGGATGGATGTGAAGAGGTTGACCTGCTTTCTGTCATACCAGCAGATGTACAACTTGGTCCCCTCTCGGAAGGTGACTTGGGGCTGGAATTTATTGAGTTTGGTGGTCTTGATCAGTTGGGGTACCCTTTGTCTATTGAGGCGTAGAGTCCCACAGGCACCTGTCTGCTGGCTGGCAAGATCATCGAAGAGGGATGGAGAGGTGAAGTTGTCCATATAGACATGGTGCCCCCGCCCAAGAATTGGAGCCACACTGTGGAGGACAGTTTGATGGGCTTGTGGGAGATCTGATGGAGGTGGGTCTGGATCCTTCCCAGCATAGAGCTTGAAGTTGTAGACGTAGCCTGTCTTTGAATCCGCTAGAGTCCATGCCTGCAGTCCCACTTGTGTGGCTTGAGAGGGTGGTTGATGATGAATTTGCATCTTCCTTTGAAGGCAATCATGGCTTCATCCACAGATACTTCCCTCCCTGGGTTGAAAGCTCTCTGCCATCTCTGCAGTAGCATGTTGGTGAACTTGTCCACCTTGAAGGTTCTGCAGTGGCCAGGTTCCCCTTGTGGTACCATCTCATTGTTGCACAGGTGGAAGAAAGCCAAAATGAGCATGAATCTATCACGGCTCATGATGGATCGGAAGCCAGGCATCTCCGTCAAAAAGTCTGTTGTCCAGTACTCGGCATAGCTTGATCGAGGAAATTCTCCCATGCACAGTAACAGTGCGAGAAAGGCTTTTACATCGGAAACAGTCACGCGGGTCCAATTGCAAAATCGGGAATGCGGTAGGAGTTCATTGATCGGGTGTACACTGAGGTACTGGGATGCGTATCTGTTGGTCTCCTCCGCAATGAACTGAAGCACCTCCTCATCGAAAAAGTACGAAAAAATTGAGAAGGCCTCGTCGCTGCCAGTGTGAATCAACGGGCCAGTTGTCTCCGTGAATGGAGGCAGCCCGAGATCAGCAGCAGCCCGCTGTTCATAATTTCGAGGAGCGCTTCCTGATGCGCGTCTTGATTGGCTTGTCGCTGCAGATGTGCCGGGAACTTCAGGATCAAACTCACTGTGACTTGGATCTTCCAAATCGCTGTCCGAATCCACATCGGCACGTGCTCGAAATCGCTCCAGCTCTGCCTCTGCTTCGGCCACATCTTCAGCCGTAAAAGGCTCTAACTCTTCATCAGAATCTTCTCCAAAAAGAAGTTCAATCACTCTCTGATCAACATCCTCAGCCATCGCTATTTGAGAAAAACAAACATCAAAGTTCCAGTCGTATTTGCTCGAAAACTTTATAGATAGCATACATACAAAAGGCACATTCGCAGAAAGCTCTGTCTTTCCGCATTCCGGCTGTGCTATTTTTAAATTGGAGAGCTCTCTGTGAAGGGAGATAAGCGAGTTCAAACACGCATACTCTCACTGCTTGTCTTAGGGCGGGACTTCCTGCCGGCCGTGCGCAACTGTGCCTACTAGCTCGGCAGTGTTGGGTGTCATGTTGCCTGTAGAAGTGGGTCTCCACTTCATATATTTTTGGGTAATGGAGAAACAACCTAGTCTGAGATTGGCAAGCTGTTATGCTGCTGAAAAGGTTGTCATCTAAGGCTGCCACCACAGCATTTGTAGCAGCCACTACCCCACACACATGAATACACTTTTGCACGGGATAGTCCAGGCATTCTGGCATGCAGACATGCTGACCTCTACTTGTTGATGGAACATGAGCCAACTTTATTGTGGCAGAACTGAGGGATACCCCAAAACACTCGGTGTACGTAGACAGCACTCCCAAAAGGTCAGGTGGGGCTTCACTACCCTGACTGTCACAGTACTTACAGAACTGAGGGTTGATCCTTAACATCCACTTTCACTAGCACCCAGTGGCTTCCTTCCTTCTTCTCATTCCCAACATACACACTCCGGTCACTGCTCCAACCAACATTCACAACAAACACAAACTTTCTCACATCCTTGGGTGGCCTGGATTGCAGATGCTCTGGTACTGGCCCTGGTACACAGAGGCAGACCGCAGTGGACTGGGCCTCATTAGCCCTGTCCAGCACCCACTTGATGTGACCGTTGGTCAGCCAGCCAGACACCCCTTGTCCACACAGGGTAGCCATCTCATTCGCTGTTAAATCTGCACACACAGCAAAGCAACGATAACAACCATGGTCACAGTACTAATAATGAAATGTATCAACCTATACATCTGTAAATGTAAATCTGTATGTGTGCATATGTGTGTATGTGTTCATTCTATTGTAGGCTATATATTTCAAAATCACACTCTTCCATCCCGTCTCTCTCTCTCTTTCCCTCTCTGCTTCTCCCTCTTCTTCGCTCATCACCTTCATCCTCAGGTCGTGTGTTGTGGCGCTGCGCGCGTCGCACGCGGCGCGCGCGCTGTAGTGTGTGTGTTTGTGTGTGGTGTGTGCTGTGTGTGTTTTCTGCGCTGTGTTTTATCCAACATGCACTGTACTGAAAATCATAGGCTTGATCACTTAAAGTTCCTGGAGGATATATGGTAAGCAAATTTTTTTGGAAAAGGTTCCGTATCCGTGCGGTATGGCTACCAAATTTTTTTTGTAGGTAGCCGTACGGCCTCGTACGGTTACCCAGCTGCGTGTTTGGATATATCAATAACATAACTCCATCCCACGTTTGACTCTCAACGGGTGGTCCCTACGCCCTAACTCCAGGGCCCGTTACGCTGATGTTGGACACAAACGTGACAAAAAGTAACGCGTCCGGGTTTAGGTGAAACAATGCCTTCTGTGTCCTTGCCTCATCCAAATCGCGAGATGACTGCGGAGAGTGACTGTGGGTTCCACAGGCCTAGGGCCAGTGACCACCGCACTTTTCGCAGTGTGATTGCTCCACATTGTTCGTGTTTATTTATTCGGTTATCTGCAGCACAACGGCTGCCTTGTGCTCCCAGAACTCTTTGACAGAACCCTTTCTAGCGTTCCTTTTGTCTTTCGACTGCTGCTCAAACTTTTGATTGTATGCGTTTTGGTAGCATCATCGTTTCTTCAGAGAAGATTAATTTGCGCAGTTGAATTGCGATTTTCATTGTTTAGCCGCTTGGATAGTTTGAATACTGTGTGTGTGATGCTCTAGTTGCAAACATAAACAGTGTAACAGTAATGACGGTGAAACTCCCCGGACAGGCAAAGTCAGTCAGGCGGGGTGGCGGGTGCGGCCTAGGCTGAGCGCTATCAGGAAAACCCGTCGACGATTTCATGGAGTCAGTCTGCGTCGACCACCATCGAGATCGAGTGTGCGTGTGGTCAAGGGGGAGTTAACTCTTCACTTACATTGCCACTTCAAAACTTTTTTGTCTCGCTGACTGACTGTGGAGTATCATGTGTGCAAACCAAAAGCTGCATTTTTTTAATTGTCAGTCCGCGCAAAAAATACGCACAGTTTTTAAAAAATACGCATTTCTGAACCAGTGAGTACACAGAGGCAAAATTTGGGGTACCCAGGTCTGCACACTACCTACTGCACTGAATCTTGTCACACATACATAGAAGGACACATAGCTATCCAGTTGCATAATTAGTGGCCAGAATGACCTCTAGAGGCCTATGTTGTAAGACTGGTCATTTCATTACATCATAAGTTATATGCTCACGTTGAAATGTCAATGCAAACTTGATAAAATTCAAGCAAACTGCAAAAAAAATTCACTGATCCATGTTTAATATGAAGAAATTAAGACTTTGAAAGTATGTGTTCACAATTCAACATATGGTAACGAAGGGACTCACACAGAAGTTCATACAAACTCTCATCAAAAGCACTTAAAGAACCTCATGATTTGCTAACATGAAAGACACAGAAATGGTTGAAGCAGATTATTACCACAATGAGGAATGAGGTCAAAGCCTGAGCCACTATGCCACTGGGCATCAGGAAAGGTGTCTCCAGCCAGGCCTGCTCCCTCACATGAAATTACGGATTGGACAGTTGCCTTGGGTAGGATGTTGCTATGGTTAAAATAGCATTCAATGATGAGGCTGTCAGTTCACATAGTTATTCATACAAAAGTCACATTGTTCAAAGTGAAGTGTTTGCAAAATGCAGCATACAGTTGTACAGTAGTGAGAGATCCAGTGATACTGTCCACATTATTCTTTAACAGAGCCACTAACTTCATTGTTTCTTATAATTCTGTCACAATGCACAAGTACAAGATCAACACTTTAAAGTCTTCCATTAGTTGTGCATAAAGCATATGTTAACCTATCTGCATTCTGCTTTTGTGTAGTGGCAAGATCCTTTGGTTACTAAAAAGGAATTTATTAGGAAAAGTGTATATTTTAGAGTTAATCACCTTCTGTTGTAGTGCTATCTAGATACAAAATGAGATTCAAGAGGCAAAATTAAAAGAACAGCTGATACTGCTATGTCGTTGGTAGGCATTATCAGGATCTCCTCTTCCCCCTCTCTCTGTGGGCAAGCTTTTAGAACAAAATTTGTTGTATTGCCCAATATATTTAACTTACTTTTCTGGAAAAACAAGCAAAAATATATTCTGAGACCACTAATTAAGAAAAATATTTTTTGCACCACTGTGTTTATGGATTTGAATTTTTAGTACATTTGAGAAAACAGTATGCTTCATGTTGTCAGAGTGGTGAAACTTTCCAAAACCAGTATCAATGTTCACATGCACAGTTACAATTGGCCACTATTAGTATTACCTATGTCTGATTTCTGAACAAAGCATGCAAAGGCAAAAGTTCACACACCTTTACGCAATTATTTCGCGCACAATTCAGCACTGTCCACCACCATGAAAAGTACACTTCATTAGAGTAGAATTAGGAAGGTTTGATTTTGAAAGAAAAAAGAGCCACTAGCAGTTTGAAACCCAAGCAAAGACAAAAGGGGGGAGAGGTTGACATTGCAAGGCAGTGCAAAGAAGTTAACAAAATTTGCAGCGCATAAGCAGCAGCTAGTTCCTATCAGAGAAAAGCAGGTTAAGACTACAAGATATATAATGACTAATGAGGAAGCAGAAGTTCATAAGGCAGACGCACAGCAGAGCAAACATTGACTGGTTTGCATTCACATACATACCAGCTTATAACACTGTACTCGTCCCCTGAAATTAATGTATAAAATGAGGAACGAAATGCCACATACATAAAGAAATTAATAGGCAAAGACACGTCTACTCAATTCAAGTAGAGTAATCCTTCCCTGGACGGAATTATTTTGCAGTAGAATGAGATGTTAAAATCTCGACGATTGAGTATCACACAATATTCTAATATTTCCGTTAGAAATACAAAACAAAGCTCATAAACTGACCATCCATCTCGATGCTCCAATTTCATACTATAGCAAGCCTATAGAGTATTGTGACAATATTGTACAGAATCATTTTTGAATACTTCACTGAGGGAATTACTTTTCGCAGCAGACTACAAATCATGTATGATGTATTGTTAAAATCTCAACGCTAGGATTACCCACAATATTTTGTAATTTTCTTTTGGAGACAAAAGAAAGTTCATAAATACCATCTTACCATCCAACTTGTCCATTTTGATGTCCAAAGCAAGAGTGTTGACGAGTAGAAGCGGCGAGAAGTGTCTGCTTTCACACGTGAAACGCTTTTCCAAAAAGCGCGAAAACTAAATCGGCGCAAAAACCAGCGAGATCGATTTACCTCCTATCTCAGAGTCTCCCTGGATCACTCGAGTGGTTGATAGTTGTTTTCCAAGGCACTCAAGGCTGCTGGAGCTGGAACCACTTTCACGTCTGTTCCAGGCATCATCACGCTGCAGAATGGCAGCAGCTTCTGGATAATTCTGGTCGTCTTCCTGGGGAAAACAAAATACAAGAAGCTTAAAGTCATAGGTCGTCCTGAGCAGCAATAATTAATTTGTATTGTTTACATGTATCAGTAAAGCAACACACGTATAGGTAAACTGATTTTAAGAAACTATTGGCTACAGTCTTCCACATAGGAAAAAAAGTATTTGTATTTGTATTTTGCGCTTCCATGTGAGGTTCGGTAAACAAACGATGACGTCACAATTTACCCGGTTACCGGACATTGCGTTGGCGGAATTGCATTGCGTTGGCGTCTATATTGTTTGAAAAAAGGGTAAACTTTAAATCTTTTCACACAACAAGGTGGAGTTGTATGTTTTCATCACAATAAAATAATGCTCAAAGACAAAATAAAATTTAAAAAGTGGTGGTTTTCTATATGCAACAGACAACACCCACCAGAAAATATTTATGTTTGTGACGCGTTGTTCAAACCGAGCTGTTCTAAGAATAATCTCAGCTATCTCTGAGGTTATTTTGATCGGATGTTCAATAATCAATTGCTCGGAACCTGGAGGAATTTGAATCGCGCCAGTTGGTAGAACACTTAGTTTTTAGACACTGATACAGCCGGATAAGCCTTAAACATCTTAATTTACGTCCACCTAAGCCTTTAAATCTTCATCTTAAATACAGTCGTTCTGGCAAAGTTCTTGTGATAGGCTCAAACAACCATACAGCTTGGTAGGCTGTTAGTTCCAGCGATACACCAAAAGAGGGTTTCACTGTAACATTTGACTCGGTCTCTAAATGTCGCAAAAGTGGATTTTGTGTCATTTGTTATGCGCGTACATATGTTGTATTCCCTGTACAAGGTTTGCATTGAATGAAACATTAATTTAAATGCAAGTTTCCTGTTGTTTATGCCATTATCTACTCATTTTTATCTGGCATTTGAGTTTTGAGTACGCGCGTAATGATGACACAGGAAGCGTCACACATCTCTTGAGCAACCCACTTGCATTGGGCAGGAACTGCTGGTTACCCCTTTGTTGTCGTAGAGGGTTGTCCCATAGAAGGAGTTGATCCTCTCACAGAAACCCCACCCCTTCTTCCTCTTGACACCTGCTGCCCCTGTCGAGCCCGCTAGACGTGCTCTTTCCTTGCGAAAAGATGATTTAAGGGACTCTACTTTTCGCTGAACCAGAGCTGAAAAATACAAAGATATAGGCCTATTAGTATGATCACCAAAAATAACTCAATTTATTTGTTATTGAATAATTGTATTCATCTCAAACCAAACATTTTTAATAAAAAGGGCCACAGCCTCTACCACAGAGGCCACGGTGCTATTCACAGGCTTCAATGATGCCTGAGTCAAGATCTGTGCATGTATACAAACTACAATGGAAAAGCAAGGCAAGTCTGTATACATTTGGAATCATTTGCTTCATCTAGCTTTTCCCCTTCATTTTTATTTGACTGTCTCTTCTATGGTTTTGCTTTCTTTTATGTTCAATGCCTATCTTCATTTATCAGATTCACACATCACGCATCAAGGCGTATTTACCATGTCTACATAGACATCACGTCTACACAAACTGAAATTGTTCAGATAAATTGGTCTGACTCAAGTCAGTCACTCAGTCACTCACTCGCTGTCTCGATTCGATCACAAATCTTACCCGTAGTCCATCCGTTCAGGAATTTTTCGGCGAAATTTTCCAGAGCTTGGGCCTTGGCACCTTTGAAAGAGCAGTTTCTATTGTGTCCTGTTTCTGGTCAGCGTAGAGGTTAGTTTGAGCTGCTATGTCCTCCATCATCGACTCTGGTAGCATCACAGCAAAAGAGTCATAGGGATCAGCACCTACCAGGAGCTCGTGTTTGACACAAACTGGCTCAACAAAATTCTTGATGTCCAACTTCGATAACTGCGAAAACCACACCTCAATAGTGTGCCTGCTGCTGCCTCCTTGCTCATCGTTCTCGGACTGGCTGCCTGTGAGTGTGATGGCATCTGAATCAAGGTCTAGATCACTCTCCTTCTCTGCATTGCTGCTACTGACAAATTACTGTCATGTGGACGGAATAGGCTCAAATTCCTCCCCATCACTTTCACTTTCGCTCAAATCATCCATCACAAATAAAATGCAGCTGCACTCAACTTTTAAAAATTCGCTTTTCACGATTTAACAAGCCGATTTTGATCTTTGCACCAAATAAAGAGCAGATACCGCAGGAAGCTGTGTGAGAACACAGTGAGATTACAGGGACCTCTGGGTAAATACAACTGCTTAATGAATATGCATGTCCTGCGGGGGCTGGCGGGCTTTCCAAGCATTCGAACCTCGTCACCATTCTGTTTGTGTGTGTGTGTGTGTGTGTGTGTGTGTGTTTGTGTCTGTGTGTCTTTGGTAGAGTATAGTAGCATTGGGGGGTGAGGGATGGGAGTGGGTTTAGGGTGAGATATACATTGGGTAGGGGAGGGGAAGACCAGAAATAGGAAGGTTTTGACAGAGAATGCTGTATTGAAAGGTGCAAAGGGTAGAGAGGGATGGGTATATGGGATGGCAGCAAAGCTCTCACCACCTGCAAACCCAGTAGCCTAATGGATGAGTTAAAATTTTTCATTTGCATTGTTCCCAGCTTTACACCTAAGTTCATGTTGGTACTGCTCCAGAGGCTGCTGGAAGGTTTGAAGCTCTTGCGCACCGCAATGCTGGCATTGATGGTAGACGCACTTCTTCACTGCTTCTTGGCAGGTTGACATTTTTCTCCTCACTGTCAGAGTTGCTTTCACCAGCAGTATCTGAAATGATGTCACCTTCGGATGCATCTTCGACGCAAGTTTCATCATTGGTGATGTCGCAATTTTGCGGTAAATCTTTAAAGATATCTGCCTTCTTTGTCCGTGGTAGAGTGTCGGGAAGCCATTTTCCCAAATTGCACCAGTTCACGATCGACACAATGCAAAAAACCTTAATAAAATCAGCCAAGTATGAAGCACAGACATAAACAACGGGTGCAGCCATTTGCAGACATGTGGTCTGGGTCATGTGACCTCCAGTCATGTGATTTCCCCCTTGAAGGGATATTTTAAAACTGGCTTGAAAGAGGCTGACCCTTGAACCATAAATAGATCCGCTCTTGGGAGTGAAAGGCTTGATCTTGCTTTGCCACCAAATCCCCTTGTATTTCCTTCCCTCCTCCTCATATTCTTTGTTATTACATTCAGGAACCTTGTCCAACAACCTCTTCAACATCCTTTTCTGGACATTGCCACATCACTCTTAACCCGTACATTGCTGAGTTTCTTTGCATATCGTCACTGCTGCTTGCTTACTTTTCCCCCCTAAATTTACTCCAAAAACGGTCACCGTCTTTGAAGTCAATTTTCATATTCATTTTTACCTCAGATCAGAAAGTTCAAAGAATAAAAGTTGTAGCCAAGAGAATTCTGCACACAGTGCTGCAGGCTTGCTCTGTCACAACATGCCAACGATCAAGCATGGATCCACACAGCGACAAACATCAAAACACAGTGTGGTATGACTTATAAAGGTTTATGCAAAGATGCCAATTCTGTATCCTACAAAGCAGATATATGCAACTGCGATCAAATGAAAACAACAACAAAAAGTTGGTTTAAACAAACACTCAGTCTGACTTTCATTCTAGGTGCAAGTGCATGATATACAATAAGCTAATTTACACATATAAATGAATAAAGTTGGAATAAAAACAATTTGGCACAGCTGAGCATATATAAGGACTATATCACCTTAGCTTAAGGGTACACAACTGTTTCAAAGAGGAGGTATATTTTTCTCATTATTTTTAACAGTTTTAAAGTTATGTTCTTGTCTAATTGAGATTAATGATGAACAGTAATTGATTTATACTGTCTTGAGCAACTCTTGACCTAGATATAATACAAAATGGTCACTGTTTGAATGAAAAAGTCACATTTTCATATCTGGGCATTGAGGGACTCATTTGCATTTTGAGTCTTTCCATGGAGCATCCTGGTCAGAAGGTTCTCATTGGTCATTCTGTTATAGACCTCAGCCACCTTCTCTGCCACTTGAGGATTTAGGTAGGTGTGAGATTTATGGCCTGAGTGAGTGGGTGGTTGCTTTCCCTGTGCAAGAGCTCTCTGGTACCAGCAGAAGCTACTGGCATCCTCAGGGCATCTGTCATGAAAGTGTTCAGCATCACTGGAGATGCTGTGGTAGAAAGTGGCCCAAATAGCAGCTTTCATCTGACCCACTGGCAGTATTCTGTGTCACTGCCTCAGGGTAGTAATTCTGTAGTGACTTGGCCTTCCCATCTGTGAGTGTGCCAGTCCCTCTCCCTCCAAGCCCCTCCTGCCTTGCCAGCTTTCTCAGTGCAGTGCCCATTCTTTTGTGCACATGGTTGATGCACTATAGCTTCTCCATCACTTTGTCATCATAGGGCTTGCTGTCACGCACTGCCTTCTCTGCAGCTGAATCCCCATCCCCAAGCATCTTCACATGTCGAAAGTTGTGTTTGTGGATGGACCTCCCCCCCACATCACCCTAGCAGCCTCCATCACCATGGCCTTGCTGAAACCTGCGTGGTATGGTAAAATTCTTTGGTATGAGCTGAGGCTGATCACTTGGATCCCCATGGCTGTTACAAACTTCTTTAGCATTGCGTAGCCTCCTCCAGCAGAATGACTGAAGAGCAGCATTCTCTTGTTGACTTCATAAGTTCCATCGTCAGAATGATCTCGGGGAGATGACATGACGGAAACTTCTACCTTGCAAGTCCTGCACTTATTGACCAAGCAGCTGCGAACCCCATGTGTCCTTCCTCACAAACTTTGATGACAAATCCCTCAGAGCCACATTCCGAGCAAACATCGGCTTCAGACATCTTTGTCAGTTGATCCATTTGCAATCACTCAGACCTGCTTCGTAGCGTCTG
>JAWQFJ010031365.1:0-12585 GCA_034096865.1 Theodoxus fluviatilis
ATAAGCTAGCCATTATGTGTTTCAACTTCTTCAATCAAACTGCACCACACGCACTCAAAGAAATTCTCACTGTCTACACCCCCGCTAGAAATAACCGTTCAGCTGCAGACACCAAAACGTTAACCCTCTGCGCACCGTCGGCGGTCATAACCGCCGAAGTAGTTACCTCCCCTCACAGCCGTCGGCGGTTATAGTCGACAAACTGATAGGCATGTTTGAATCTGGCGCTGTTTGCTATGAATCTTGGGATTGTGAGAGCTCTCTACGCATGGAGACTGCACAGAAGAGCCTCGCTTTCATAATAATAGTCGCCATATTGTTTCACTGCACGTGCGCGAATTTAGATCGAATTTTTAAGTTACTGATCGAGGTAGACACGCTGCCGCTCGATTTCGATCGCGCACGCTGGCCCAGAAATGACTCAGCTCGATCCTGATGAAGAGCGAATCTTCGAAATATTGTTCGATTCGGAAGAAGAATTCCATGGCTTCACAGAGGAAGATTTGGTCGAGTTTGCCGCAGACAGTGACTCCGATGACAAAATCGAAGTTGAACCAGCGCAGTCTAAGATTCCGTCTGCGTGTGACCACTCTTGGTTGCTGTGGCAAACTCAACCAAATCTTCCTCTGTGAAGCCATGGAATTCTTCTTCCGATTCAGAATCGAACAATATTTCAAAGATTCGCTCTTCATCAGAATCAAACTCAATCATTTCTGAGCCAGCGTGCGCAATTGAAATCGCGCAACAACGTGTCTACCTCGATCGGTAACTTCTAAATTCGCGCATGGACTCTCCTCAACATGTGCCCGATGAGGTATCTAAATCGGATGCTTTTTATCTCTATTTCAACTAATAAAGTCGTTGACTTGATGATCGACAAAACGAATCGCTACGCTGGTCAAGTGAGGGTGAAGAAAGGAAGCTATGCGGGAATTTATTCTCGAGTAAGTGGCAGCCTGTCACTCGACACTTTTTTTAATTTGTGTTGTCTCAGTTTATTTTTAAATCATATTGTATTGCATGGACATAAATTTCAGTGTGTCTATCAGAGAGAGCATTCAATTTTCCATCTTTCCTCCAAAAAGTTTGCCTCTATAGCAAATAATAAAATAATTGTATATTTTTAAACAGAAGAGGGGTCTCGGTTTTGGGGCACGTCCAGAAAATAACTGGCTGCAGGGAGTAAAATCCGTGAAAAATTAATGGGGTCCAGAGGGTTAAATGTCCCCCGTCGCAAAAAGATAACCCAAGGACAGCGAGCTTTTTCCTACATCGGCCCTGTAACATGGAATAGCCTACCTTTCCCTGTCCGTCACTCTAATTCCATGTCCCAGTTCAAAACCTCCCTCAAGACACACCTGTTCCGGTCAGTCTTTCCTGACGACCAGTGAAGGCGCCTCTTTTATGTTTCGTGTTTTGCCTGCTACTTAATTAATTGTATTGTATTTAATTGTTCTTTTTATTTCAATTGTATAGTATGTGAGTGTTAGAATGTTTTGTATGAGTGTAGACTTTATCATTGTACACGCCATGAGCTTGCTATTAGGGAAGGTATGTGCGTTATAAATAGTCTGTATTATTATTATTATTATGTAGGACTTGCTGTCAGCAGGCCACCACTACACTGTGTATGTAGGGCTTGCTGTCAGCAGGCCACCACTACACTGTATGTAGGGCTTGCTGTCAGCAGTCCACCACTACACTGTATGTAGGACTTGCTGTCAGCAGGCCACCAATACACTGTATGTAGGGCTTGCTGTCAGCAGGCCACCACTACACTGTGTATGTAGGGCTTGCTGTCAGCAGGCCACCACTACACTGTATGTACGGCTTGCTGTCAGCAGTCCACCACTACACTGTATGTAGGGCTTGCTGTCAGCAGGCCACCAATACACTGTATGTAGGGCTTGCTGTCAGCAGGCCACCACTACACTGTGTATGTAGGGCTTGCTGTCAGCAGGCCACCACTGCACTGTATGGAGGGCTTGCTGTCAGCAGTCCACCACTACACTGTGTATGTAGGACTTGCTGTCAGCAGTCCACCACTACACTGTATGTAGGACTTGCTGTCAGCAGTCCACCACTACACTGTATACTATGTAGGACTTGCTGTCAGCAGGCCACCAATACACTGTGTATGTAGGGCTTGCTGTCAGCAGGCCACCACTGCACTGTATGTAGGGCTTGCTGTCAGCAGGCCACCACTACACTGTATGTAGGGCTTGTGTGTTAGTTTTGACTGGTAAGGCAGACAGTGTGTGTTGTGTGTTACTTTTGACTGGTAAGACTGGCAGTGTGAGTTGTTACTTTTGACTGGTAAGACTGGCAGTGTGAGTTGTTACTTTTGACTGGTAAGACTGGCAGTGTGAGTTGTTACTTTTGACTGGTAAGACTGGCAGTGTGAGTTGTTACTTTTGACTGGTAAGACTGGCAGTGTGAGTTGTTACTTTTGACTGGTAAGACTGACAGTGTGAGTTGTTACTTTTGACTGGTAAGACTGACAGTGTGTGT
Organism: Theodoxus fluviatilis; assembly: GCA_034096865.1. NCBI lineage: Eukaryota > Metazoa > Mollusca > Gastropoda > Cycloneritida > Neritidae > Theodoxus > Theodoxus fluviatilis. The sequence goes on from JAWQFJ010031365.1 coordinate 2,512, forward strand.
TGTTACTTTTGACTGGTAAGACTGGCAGTGTGAGTTGTTACTTTTGACTGGTAAGACTGACAGTGTGAGTTGTGTGTTACTTTTGACTGGTAAGACTGACAGTGTGAGTTGTGTGTTACTTTTGACTGGTAAGACTGACAGAGTGAGTTGTTACTTTTGACTGGTAAGACTGACAGTGTGAGTTGTGTGTTACTTTTGACTGGTAAGACTGACAGTGTGGGTTGTTACTTTTGACTGGTAAGACTGACAGTGTGGGTTGTTACTTTTGACTGGTAAGACTGACAGTGTGGGTTGTTACTTTTGACTGGTAAGGCAGACAGTGTGTGTTGTGTGTTACTTTTGACTGGTAAGACTGACAGTGTGGGTTGTTACTTTTGACTGGTAAGGCAGACAGTGTGTGTTGTGTGTTACTTTTGACTGGTAAGACTGACAGTGTGGGTTGTTACTTTTGACTGGTAAGGCAGACAGTGTGTGTTGTGTGTTACTTTTGACTGGTAAGACTGACAGTGTGGGTTGTTACTTTTGACTGGTAAGGCAGACAATGTGAGTTGTGTGTTACTTTTGACTGGTAAGACTGACAGTGTGGGTTGTTACTTTTGACTGGTAAGGCAGACAGTGTGAGTTGTTACTTTTGACTGGTAAGACTGACAGTGTGAGTTGTTACTTTTGACTGGTAAGACTGACAGTGTGAGTTGTTACTTTTGACTGGTAAGACTGACAGTGTGAGTTGTTACTTTTGACTGGTAAGGCAGACAATGTGAGTTGTGTGTTAGTTTTGACTGGTAAGGCAGACAATGTGAGTTGTGTGTTACTTTTGACTGGTAAGACTGACAGTGTGAGTTGTTACTTTTGACTGGTAAGGCAGACAGTGTGAGTTGTTACTTTTGACTGGTAAGACTGACAGTGTGAGTTGTTACTTTTGACTGGTAAGACTGGCAGTGTGAGTTGTGTGTTACTTTTGACTGGTAAGACTGACATTGTGAGTTGTTACTTTTGACTGGTAAGACTGACAGTGTGTGTTGTTACTTTTGACTGGTAAGACTGACAGTGTGAGTTGTTACTTTTGACTGGTAAGACTGACAGTGTGTGTTGTGTGTTACTTTTGACTGGTAAGACTGGCAGTGTGAGTTGTTACTTTTGACTGGTAAGGCAGACAGTGTGTGTTGTGTGTTACTTTTGACTGGTAAGACTGGCAGTGTGAGTTGTTACTTTTGACTGGTAAGACTGACAGTGTGGGTTGTGTGTTACTTTTGACTGGTAAGACTGACAGTGTGGGTTGTTACTTTTGACTGGTAAGACTGGCAGTGTGGGTTGTTACTTTTGACTGGTAAGGCAGACAGTGAGTTGTGTGTTACTTTTGACTGGTAAGACTGACAGTGTGGGTTGTGTGTTACTTTTGACTGGTAAGACTGACAGTGTGGGTTGTTACTTTTGACTGGTAAGGCAGACAGTGAGTTGTGTGTTACTTTTGACTGGTAAGACTGACAGTGTGAGTTGTGTGTTACTTTTGACTGGTAAGACTGGCAGTGTGAGTTGTTACTTTTGACTGGTAAGGCAGACAATGTGAGTTGTGTGTTACTTTTGACTGGTAAGACTGACAGTGTGAGTTGTGTGTTACTTTTGACTGGTAAGACTGGCAGTGTGAGTTGTTACTTTTGACTGGTAAGGCAGACAATGTGAGTTGTGTGTTACTTTTGACTGGTAAGACTGACAGTGTGAGTTGTGTGTTACTTTTGACTGGTAAGACTGGCAGTGTGAGTTGTTACTTTTGACTGGTAAGGCAGACAATGTGAGTTGTGTGTTACTTTTGACTGGTAAGACTGACAGTGTGAGTTGTGTGTTACTTTTGACTGGTAAGACTGACAGTGTGGGTTGTTACTTTTGACTGGTAAGGCTGACAGTGTGAGTTGTTACTTTTGACTGGTAAGACTGGCAGTGTGAGTTGTGTGTTACTTTTGACTGGTAAGACTGACAGTGTGAGTTGTGTGTTACTTTTGACTGGTAAGACTGACAGTGTGAGTTGTGTGTTACTTTTGACTGGTAAGGCAGACAGTGTGAGTTGTGTGTTACTTTTGACTGGTAAGGCAGACAGTGTGAGTTGTGTGTTACTTTTGACTGGTAAGACTGACAGTGTGAGTTGTGTGTTACTTTTGACTGGTAAGACTGACAGTGTGAGTTGTGTGTTACTTTTGACTGGTAAGGCAGACAGTGAGTTGTGTGTTACTTTTGACTGGTAAGGCAGACAATGTGAGTTGTGTGTTACTTTTGACTGGTAAGGCAGACAATGTGAGTTGTGTGTTACTTTTGACTGGTAAGACTGACAGTGTGAGTTGTGTGTTACTTTTGACTGGTAAGACTGACAGTGTGAGTTGTGTGTTACTTTTGACTGGTAAGACTGACAGTGTGAGTTGTTACTTTTGACTGGTAAGACTGACAGTGTGAGTTGTTACTTTTGACTGGTAAGACTGGCAGTGTGAGTTGTTACTTTTGACTGGTAAGACTGACAGTGTGGGTTGTTACTTTTGACTGGTAAGGCTGACAGTGTGAGTTGTTACTTTTGACTGGTAAGGCAGACAGTGTGAGTTGTTACTTTTGACTGGTAAGGCAGACAGTGTGAGTTGTTACTTTTGACTGGTAAGGCAGACAGTGTGAGTTGTTACTTTTGACTGGTAAGACTGACAGTGTGGGTTGTGTATTTGTAGTCAGCAGAAAAGAAATAGATAGATATGGGGTTACAGTAAACAGATTGACCCTTTGTTTATGACCTGAAAAGTTTTATTTTAATCTTTCACAAATTGACAGTTGACAACTGAGTATGTGCCAGTCCATTCCCCTGCCCTAAGAGTAAGAGCACTCCGGGAAGCCACTTTAAGAAAGCAGTTTTGGTGAAAGAAAGTTTGGTCGATGTTCAATCTGGCCTCTTCTCAAAAGGACAGAAAGAGTTCAGGCAGATCTACCGACCCTATCTTTTGTTGCTGCTACCTCACAGAAAGAGTTCAGGCAGATCTACCGACCCTATCTTTGTTGCTGCTACCTCACAGAAAGAGTTCAGGCAGATCTACCGACCCTATCTTTTGTTGCTGCTACCTCACAGAAAGAGTTCAGGCAGATCTACCGACCCTATCTTTGTTGCTGCTACCTCACAGAAAGAGTTCAGGCAGATCTACTGACCCTATCTTTTGTTGTTGCTACCTCACAGAAAGAGTTCAGGCAGATCTACTGACCCTATCTTTGTTGCTGCTACCTCACAGAAAGAGTTCAGGCAGATCTACTGACCCTATCTTTGTTGCTGCTACCTCACAGAAAGAGTTCAGGCAGATCTACCGACCCTATCTTTGTTGCTGCTACCTCACAGAAAGAGTTTCGGGCAGATCTACTGACCCTATCTTTTGTTGCTGCTACCTCACAGAAAGAGTTCAGGCAGATCTACCGACCCTATCTTTTGTTGCTGCTACCTCACAGAAAGAGTTCAGGCAGATCTACCGACCCTATCTTTGTTGCTGCTACCTCACAGAAGGAGTTCAGGCAGATCTACCGACCCTATCTTTTGTTGTTGCTACCTCACCACGTGTTCTTCTTCTTGGCCTGATAGTGGAGACCCCGGAGTTGTTGATTCAGGGTCCATGTACGTGGCATGACATTGCATGACGGTGCCATGGGTTTTTTGTTCCAGAAAGAATTGCTGTGCACCACTGCCCACTTGGGTTACAAGCTGGAACACGTCTGAAATGCCACCAAGAGGTAGGTCTGTCAGGTTGCTGGTGTCCCACTGCTGTCAGGGTTTTCCCCCTGGGATTAAAGGCCATGTTACATTAACAGACCTGTTTACCCTTCCGCAATTTGCGGAAATCTTCTGATTTTGAGTCCGAGTCTCCGCTTTTACGGACGATCTTCTGGCCGATATTTCGCTGAAAAAATCTAAATCTTCCTCTTGAAGATCAAAACCTTCCGCATTTTTCTGGTTATTTATGAAATCTTCCTCATAAGGGTTTTTGGGGGTAAACAGGTCTGCATTAACATAATAAAAAGGAAAAATAACCTGTACAAACTATCTTTATCCATATAGCACATTGACTAAGCAATTTTTGACTCACATGCGAAGCAAAAGTGAGTCTATGTACTGAGCCGTGTCGTCCGGGCGTCCGTCCGTCCGTCCGTCCGGACGTCCGTCCGGGCGTAAAAAACTTAAACGTTGGATTTTTCTCGGAGACTATTAAGTCTATCAACACCAAATGTGGCATGATGGTGTATGATGACAAGGCCTCAAAAAACATACATAGTGACTTGACCTTGCTTTAAGGTCAAGGTCACAGGAGCCATAAATGTGGTCTCAAAAACAGTCATTTTTCACATTTTCCCAATTTTCTCCCACGTTATTGAGAATGGCGACCTTAGCTACAAGTGGTATATAGGTCAAAGTAAGCCCTATCTTTTGATACCAGTTTGGTTGACCTTGCTTCAAGGTCAAGGTCACAGGAGCTCTTCAAAGTTGGATTGTATACATATTTTGAAGTGACCTTGACCCTGAACTATGGAAGATAACTGTTTCAAACTTAATAATTATGTCGGGCACATGTTATACTTTCATCATGAGACACATTTGGTCACATATCATCAAGGTCAAGGTCACTTTGACCCTTATGGAATGTGACCAAAATGGGGTAGTGAACCACTAAAAGTGACTATATCTCATGGTAGAAAGTGCCAATAAGCACCATTGTGCTTCCTATGTCTTGAATTAACAGCTTTGTGTTGCATGACCTTGGATGACCTTGACCTTGGGTCAAGGTCACATGTATTTTGGTAGGAAAAATGTGTAAAGCATTTCTTTGTGTATGATGTCATTGGTAGGTTTAGTTGTTTGACCTTGACCTTGAAGGTCACCTGAAGGTCACCTGAAGGTCAAGGTCATATAAAGGTCAAGGTCAAGCATGTGAGTCGTATGGGCTTTGCCCTTCTTGTTAAATGATAGATTTAAGGATTTTTATGAAAATAGGTTTGCCAAAATAGAAAAACATAAATGGATATTCACCCCTGTACTGCTGTAGGGATGAAATACTATCAAAATCAATTATTCTGGCAAAAAAACACCACCTCCCTCCGAACATAATTACTGAGGAGAGCAAGGGTAGGCAGACATAATGACCGGGAGAAGGTGGGGGGTGGGGGCACGAGAAGAGAGAGAACAGTATCTGAGACTGTGATCCAGGATGGGGGTGGGGTGGATATGTACTCCTCTAGAAAGAGATAACAGACTTATCTGATATCTGCCTCTGTGGTCACTACAGTGATGAGGCCTGTAAGGGGGGGGGGGGGGGAATTTTCATGAGTCACCCTGAAAAGATGGAAGCAAACAGAAAAAAAATGTACACACTCTAAGCAAAGAGATGAGTTGCATGTAAACGTCAACATAACTGAAAGCTTAAAGCAGTCACATAATAGAGTAATCTTGTGTGTGATTCTATAGCATTTTGTCTTTCATGCCCGGTGTTTTCACTGTCCTACATAAAATGTTGAGTTATGTATGCAATTTACTTTACCCTCCCTTTTACAGACCTGTTTACACTACACATTGAGCATAGTAAACTACGAATTTGCATAATATACTACTCAACTACACAAGTCTATTTTTTCTACGCAAACGGTATTGTTTCGGCTATGCATATATATATATCACATTCACAATCTGCAATTTTCATCATCTCGCTTGACCGATTTATTTTCCGATCCATGTTTTCGGCCGGAAGTCGTTTGCTGCGTGCAGCGCGTAGAGCGCCTGCGGGCGTTGTGTTGTAGCTTCTTAGTGCCGAATCGGCTTCTCCAAGCGAATACTGGGCACAACTGAATGCGTTAGGCCTACTACCAACCCACGTGCGCTTTTCGAGACAATGGCTGAACGGAGAGCACACGAAACTAAAGATGAGAACTGTGAAGAAAATGGCTCTCAAATGCCTCCAACCAAAAAGAAGAGGAGCAAAGTGCCGAGGCAAGTCTTTCTGCCAAAATATGAAGAATACCCATGCCTTGCCACTTCGCGGAAAGGATAACAGTTTGCTCATTGCTCTGTCTGCGACTCCCATTTTTCCGTCAGCCATGGTGGGAAGTTTGATTGTACCCGTCATGTGAACAATGTATCCCACAAGGAAGCGGACCAAGTGAGTCAAGCGAAAGGCAAGCCGAAACAAAAGGAAACAAATTTCTTTGTGAAGAAAGGTGCCGACAAGGAGGCAGAGGACCAGGCAAAAAAGACTTTTGATAGATCCGTCACCAAGGCGGAGGCCATGATCTGTCACATCATTGCTGATGCGAATCTGCCTATCTCTACAGCTGACAAACTAACCAAAGCCATGAAAGTTGCATTTCCAGAGACTCCAAAATAGCTGCCAGTGAGTTTTTGACTCACATGCCAAGCAAAAGTGAGTCATGTACTGAGCCGTTTCGTCCGTCCGTCCGTCCGGGCGTCCGTCCGGGCGTAAAAAACTTAAACGTTGGATTTTTCTCGGAGACTATTAAGTCTATCAACACCAAATGTGGCATGATGGTGTATGATGACAAGGCCTCAAAAAACATACATAGTGACTTGACCTTGCTTCAAGGTCAAGGTCACAGGAGCCATAAATGTGGTCTCAAAAACAGTCATTTTTCACATTTTCCCAATTTTCTCCCACGTTATTGAGAATGGCGACCTTAGCTACAAGTGGTATATAGGTCAAAGCAAGCCCTATCTTTTGATACCAGTTTGGTTGACCTTGCTTCAAGGTCAAGGTCACAGGAGCTCTTCAAAGTTGGATTGTATACATATTTTGAAGTGACCTTGACCCTGAACTATGGAAGATAACTGTTTCAAACTTATTAATTATGTGGGACACATGTTATACTTTCATCATGAGACACATTTGTTCACATATCATCAAGGTCAAGGTCACTTTGACCCTTATGAAATGTGACCAAAATGGGGTAGTGAACCACTAAAAGTGACTATCCCTGCGTTCCGTTGACTCTGCTTCATCTCTGCTACGGTGTAGCAGGGTCACGAGTTTTGATTGGTCGGTTTCTTTAATTATTTTTAAAGCACGTTACCATTAAAAGTAGAGGGTTTTGGAGGCCCTCTTTGGATACATGGATCCCCAAAATAATTTCACATTCATTTATATCCCTCTTCATCGAATAGACAGCTTAATAAAAGCATTAGGGTTGAAAATCCATTAATAACAAAAGGGAGGTAACCATCACTAGTCAGAGAGGAAGGTCAAGGGAATCCAAACATGTGTGTCGTCTGCTAAATCGTTACACTCATGGGTATAAATGCCGACGTTTACTACAAATATCAAACCAAGACATACGATCCACTCTGCCACGGTGATGAGAGCACGAAAACATTTATTTCTTCGAAATGTGACAGCAATCGGCACGTTTGCCACTTCCATGGTGTGTAAACTCCATGGTTCGAAGCATGTTTACCGTGCAAGTCCGTGGAGTGACTTCCAATTAGTTGTGTTTAGTATGAGCCAATAAAATGCGGCTACGAGTTCTGTAGTTTCATCGTTGCTAGGCACAGCAAGTGGCGCACTCTAGTGTGAAGCATTTAGAGCGCCTTCTGAGATGCTCTAGCTGCTGCGCGACCTTGACAGGAAGCTGACCTCTGCCACTGGGTGAAACGTCACCAAAGATTGTGTATGAATGATTTTCGACTCTAATACTTGTATTAAGTCGTTTCTTCGATCAAGAGTGATAAGTTTGAGTGTGAAATAATATTGGGGATTCGTGTATTCAAAGAGGGCCTCCAAAACCCTCTACTTTTAATGGTAACGTGCTTTAAAAATAATTAAAGAAACCGACCAATCGAAACTCGTGACCCTGCTACACTGTAGCAGAGATGAAGCAGAGTCAACGGAACGCAGGGCAAATCTCATGGTAGAAAGTGCCAATAAGCACCATTGTGCTTCCTATGTCTTGAATTAACAGCTTTGTGTTGCATGACCTTGGATGACCTTGACCTTGGGTCAAGGTCACATGTATTTTGGTAGGAAAATGTGTTAAGCATTTCTTTGTGTATGATGTCATTGGTAGGTTTAGTTGTTTGACCTTGACCTTGAAGGTCACCTGAAGGTCAAGGTCATATAAAGGTCAAGGTCAAGCATGTGAGTCGTATGGGCTTTGCCCTTCTTGTTATCATATCTTATCACAATAACAGAAGCTGTTCGAAGGCTGACCACCAGTGACCTCGACACTCTGAAGAGTGCTTATGCCTAAACCTCAAGAAGGAAAATGAAATGAGTGCTTAACATGAGAGATACTGTATGAACATTCAGTGACTGAACATTGTCCCCTCTATGTGCACATGTTTTGGGTTTTGTGCTTCATCAAAAATGTGACCCTCCATCACAAAATGAGTCTCTCGTCGGTCACGCTTGGAAGATTTTGAGATATGCATATTTTTATGAAATCAAGGGAACAAGCTTTCCAACGGTGCAAAAATGATCGAGATCTGACTATTTTTCACAAAGTTACATCATTTTAAAGATAGTTTGCCTAATAAGCTCATGTTTGAGAAAAACGCATTTGAAAGTTTTTTAAGGAAATTTGATCAGTTTCCTTAGCAACCGTAATCTCAGACTTATGAAATTTGGCACAGTGATTAGGTTATATATGGGCAAGGGTGTTATAAAATTTGAATGCATTATCTTGACTTACTTTTACTTATTTGGTGTTTTTAATGGGATGACGTATAGCATAATAATGGGCAGCTAATGACTTTTTAGTAAAAATATTTTTTTCATTTCTGACAAGTCAATAATTACATTTTTGACAGATACTAACTTGCAGTATACAAAAACAGAATGAGTTATGACTTTGCTGTAGTCATGTGACCAATATAGCCGACTGGTCTATAAATAGTATCAAATCTTGAGTTCTCGTTTTCTCCATTAAATGTGAAGATATTTGGTCAAAACTTAGTATATATGTTATTCAAACATAGATTTAGCTTACTGACTAGAACTGCTTGTTTTGAAGAAAACATTTTAAAAGGAAAAATATAATAAATTGTACACTACTAAGAAAATGTACAGTTTCACAACAATCATTTATAGCTCAGATTCTAATAACTTTATCTCAATATCCCTAATACATAAGTGTTCAATATATATATTGGGAACCTGTGGGTAACATTCAAGGTGATTAAAACAATCTTTTTTAAAAGATGGGAACAGAAGATCTGAAAATGGACAATAGTTTTGAGAAAATGAATTTTCTTTTACTCATATCTCACCACCACCACCCCAGCCCCCACCCCCACCCCCACCCCCACCCCTCTTTCCCCTTCTCAGTGTCTCTTGCAATGCTTTTTCTTTTCCACTCAGCTTTGGCTGCTGTTGCTTCTTGCAAAAAAGGATTTTTTTGACAAGTAGAATAAATTTGAAGTCTTAAGTAAATGTACCACCTATTGTCATACTGCAATCTTTGGATTCATATAGCTATCTAAAAGTTAATGAACTACTTTGTTTTTAATTTCAATTTTAAATTACTTCAGTAGACAAAAAAAAAATCAAGAATAAGGTGTATCAAATTTTCTTCAGAGCACACCACAACACACCAACAATACACATCAATCTAGAAAACACTGTCTGAGAAAATGTTACCACTAGCTGCATTTCAGAGGTTCACATGTATTGTTTTCAACCTAGGGACACATGATATCTTACACACCAGCTCACAAGAATTGGCAAAGTGTGTACTGAGGCACTGACCACAAGCATCTGACATTCAAAGATGCATGGAATATCAGACAACCATTATACATCAATCTAGAAAACACTACCTGAGAAAGTGTAACTGCAAGCTGTAATTCAGAGGTTCACATGCATTGTTTACAGTCTAGGGACACATGATGTCTTGTGCATCGGCTTGCACGATTTGGCGCATGTGTGTACTCGGGCACTGACTGCAAGCATCTGATATTCAAGGAGGCATGGAATATCAGACAATCATTGTACATCATCTAGAAAACACTACCTAGAAAACACTACCTGAGAAAATGTAACTGCTAGCTGTATTTCCGAGGCTCGCATGCAC
>JAWQFJ010031369.1:0-10000 GCA_034096865.1 Theodoxus fluviatilis
TGGCGATGAAATACACACTGTTCAGGATGGAAACGGTCTTTTTGAGGATAACGCAGGTCGTCGAGTGATACAACTGTCAATGGTTTCAGGGATGGCCACTCTATGTCACTTTGTTTTGTTTTGTCACCCCGTACCTCAAGATCCTAAATGGGTGGGGTCCATGGAGACCGGAGGATGGAAAGAGGAAAATATTAAACGTACCTGTCCACTCCACGGAGCACGAGTTGTAAATCGATTATCATAATAGCCATCGACTAAACTGGGCCGAGTGTTTTCTTGCCCCTGAAAAATTCAAGGAAGAAAACGTTGTTGTTATCATCACAGTACGCGCTGGAGTCGACCAGTACCGGTTCCCGCAGCGTATAGGTCAAGTTCTTGGTATAAAAGTATAATAGTAAAAAAAAAAAAGCCCAGAAAGACAGGAAAAATGTCAAATTGGTAGTGGGGCAGAGAGAGCATGGCAAAGAAGGACACTTTTCGTGGACCATCAGAGATAGGACAACTCGTGCACGTAAAGCAATAAAGGATAGTAGACCTGATATGTGTGATCGATGTGGATCCTGGGCGACAGAAAATCTCACAAAGTATGCTTTATTAAAATCTGCTGTATGGGTGAGGACGTACGCTTCTTCTATTTCTAGCCAGGAAATCGCTCACAAGAATCCATGGTCATAATGGATGTTATGAGGACGATGCTGGAGGAATGTTTCATTGTCATAAGACAACTGGAGACGCATCCAACTACGTCGTTACATTCTTCGATCTCTCTCAAACGAGGCGACCGGTTAGAGTTATTGAGATAAACGAATGGTTTTTGGGTATAACAAGAAAACTGCTCAGGGAAAAAAGACAAACACAGGAATATCAGTACAATGTGGCGCAGAACACTGAATCAATAGAACCTTTCTGCGATGATCGACAGACTTTCCTTTTTTTTGGGAAAACGCTATCCTCGTGTGTTTTTGAGGAGTTAGTTAGCAAGTCGAAGGCAAAAGTAGTAGTAAGTCAAAGAAAAGTTAGTAAGCAGTAGCAGTAAGTAGAACATAACAAGTAGAGTAGGTAAGAGTATGCAAGTCGTAGCAACGTCAGAGTAGCTAGTACGCTAGGGCAAAGCAAAAAGGCAGTTAGCATCAGAAAAGCAGTAGATGTACAGTGAAGTTAGCAGAAAAAAGGTATTATAGTAGTAGTAAGCAAGCGAAGCGAAGGAGATTAAAGGTAAGTATAGTCAGTTTAGCTTATAGTAGCAAAGTGTACGTTTCTACGCTCAGTTAAGTAGCAAGCGGAAAGGAAAGAACGGAGGTTAGTGGAAAACAGTACAAGCGAAGGTTTCATAGTAAGTAGGAGTAATGTTAAGTATAGTAGTCTTAGTAGTAGTAGGCATGTAGTAAAGTAGGGCATAGAGCAACGTTAGTTATCGTTAGTAGATTCAGCAAAAATAAAACGCGAACAAGAAGGCTTTAGTGGAAAAAATAGTGGAGAAAAATTATCATTTTCTGTCAAAAAGAAATGATTACACAATGGTGTTTTTATTTTTTACTATTTAATATTAAGGGGTTGTGTACCGAACGAAGGATGGTGTAATTAATAAAGCGTCTCCGAATATACAGGGGAAACCGCTAATGTTGGGACGGGAATAGAGGGAATGAAAAGGGGGAAGCGGGAAATAGGGAGGGAGGGGGAGGGGAATAATTAAGAATATAGGGGGAATAATAGGGAAACAAAGGGGAAAGATAAGAATATTAAAATGTTCCTACTACAAGGAAGTGAAAATTTTGTGTGCAATTAAAAACGTGATAACTATCAGGTGGGGCATCATCAGTGGGGGGTGGCACACAGCAAAAAATCTGCCGGTCCTGACCGAAAATTTACAGGGGAGGAATTAATTAAAAATATCAGGGGACAACTATGTCATTCCGTTGTCTGTTGTGTCTAGGCTCCTGAAATTGCATGTTTTGTGAGGGGAATTACCCAAAAAGCTGGTCTAAAGCCTTCCTTATACCAATACATAAAAAGGGAGCGATTGGAAACCCTGAAAACTACCGAGGGATATCACTTCTGAACGTTTTCAGCAAACTGTTTTCTAGTATACTGAGCCAACGACTACAGCTATGGGGGGAGGTGAATGAATTGATTGCAGAGGAACAAGCTGGCTTTCGCCGTGGTTATTCTACCGTTGATAATATCTTTACCTTGCATTCTGCGGTAGAAAAATACCTACATAGAAAGAAAAAACTGTATGTAGCATTTGTTGATTTTAAGCGTGCTTTTGACAGTGTAAATAGAAATGTTTTGTGGAGAGTCCTAGAAAACTATGGTATTGTGGGTAATATGCTAAAAATACTTCAGTGTATATATAACTCTGTTCAATGCTGTGTGAAGTGCGATGATGGCCTCACGGACTACTTTGAATGTCCCATGGGGGTTAGACAGGGCTGCAATTTGAGTCCGATAATTTTTTGTTACATAATGGACGAAATTGCAAAAAAGGTTAAGAAGTTGGGCAAACACGGTGTACAGTTCTTGCCCAACACTGACCAATTGCACCTGCTCTTGTTTGCAGATGATGTGGCATTGATAGCAGACTCGGTTGTTGGCTTACAGAATCAAATATCTGTCCTCATAGATAAAGCAGATGAGCTTGGATTAGTTGTAAATCCTGTCAAAACAAAAGTTGTTATTTTCCGATTGGGAGGGCATGTTGCAAGACACGAAAAATGGTCACTGGGAACAGAAAGTCTCGAGACAACAAATGAATATAGCTACTTGGGCATGATGTTTTCCACAAAACTGTGTTCAAATACTGCTTTAAGAAATCTGGCGGACAGAGGCAAGGCAGGGGTGATGCAAATTCTTCGTTTTATACGCAAATTAGACTTTGTGTCCCCTCAGGTTTTCTTTAAGATGTTTGATGCACAGATACAACCGATTCTGTTATACGCGTCTGAGATATGGGGTCTAGGAGACTGTGAAGTGATTGAAAATGTACATATGTATGCCTTGAAAATGTTCTTAAATGTGAGTATCAAGACACCAAATACCATGGTATATGGGGAGACTGGAAGGTATCCACTGCATATCAATGCGAAATTGCGGTCAGTGAAATATTGGCTGAAACTGTTGAAAATGGAAGACTCCAGATTACCCAAATTAGCATACAACATGATGGTTAAGCAAGTTCATAGCAATAACTGGGCAACAAAATTAAGACGTCTTTTACTTGAATATGGCTTTGAAGAACAATGGACTACACAACGTGTCTCAGAAGAACGAAGTTTCGTCAAGACACTGAGGGAAAGATTGATAGACAAATTTAATGAGGCCTGGGGAAAAAACTGGTGGATAGTGATCGGTTTTCTGTATATCGCTTATTTAAAAAATCGAGAGAGTTGGAAAGATTTTTATGCAGTGTAGATAAAAATGTTTTTAGAGAGATAATCACTCGTTTTAGATTAGGAATAAGTGACTTAATGTGCCATAGATTACGTTACTGTACTGACAGTCCTGCTATTTGTCCATTATGTCATCAAGAGACGGAAAATGAGATACACTTTTTGTTCAAATGTCCTCATTTTGCAGATCTGAGAAATAGATACATAAGTTCTAGACACAACAGTGATACCGATGACCTGGTGGATATTTTATCGTCGCAGGATGAAGCTGTGATTAGAAACTTGGCAGCATATTTGTATTTTGCTTTCAAAAAGAGAGAAAAATGTAATAATCCTAATTCAAATGAGTCATGAAACAAATAAGCATTGTTGTACGGGCTGGTGGCCTAACAATAAAAGAGTTCGAGTTCGAGTTCTCTCTCTCTCTCTCTCTCTCTCTCTCTCTCTCTCTCTCTCTCTCTCTCTCTCTCTCTCTCTCTCTCTCTCTCTCTCTCTCTCTCTCTCTCTCTCTCCTCCCTCCTTCCCTCCCTCCCTCCCTCTCCCCCACCCTCTCCCAGACCCTCTCTCTCCAACCCACCCACCCTCTTTCATTCTCTCTTCCCTTCCTTCCCCTTTCCCCAGCCCCCCCCCCCCCCCCTCTCTCTCTCTCTCTCTCTCTCTCTTACCACATTTGAATATTTTGTCTCAATTGCTGAATGTAAGAAAGGCACTACTGCCTAATTCACTGCCTTGTAAAATAAAGTTCGTTCGTTCGTTATCTCTCTCTCTCTCTCTCTCTCTCTCTCTCTCTCTCTCTCTCTCTCTCTCTTTTCCTCTCTTCCCCCCCCCCTCTCTCTCTCTCTCTCTCTCTCTCTCTCTCTCTCTCTCTCTCTCTGTGTTTATCATGTGCGTTTTCTTCCTGGCCTCAGCTGGCTGAATTTCGACCTGGTTATTGATCTCTGGCCATGTCAAAACAACGCTGACCAGAGGTGCAGCTATGGGGTCAGCCTCCCTTATCTGTCAGGGTCAGCCCTGGGCCGCAGGCTTTCAGGCCATCAGCACATAAACTGCCTCCACCATTGTCCGTTGGTTTTAATTCTACCATTGTTCTGTTAATGGTAATTCCACCATTGTTCTGTTGATATTAATTAGAATGTAGTGCATTGATTAGTGTTGTTGTTGTGATAGAGCTGAGCTCCCTGCATGCTGGTGAGCAGATGTGTTTGGATAGGACAGACCGCTCAGGAGAGGCGAGCAGAGCCGACGTGCCTGTCTTGCAGTCTGGCTCGGTCTCCAAGTTTGTGCGAGCTAGAATAAAACATGTACCCTTCACCAAAAGAACCCGGGTTTGTCCTGCTAACTTGGAGTAGAGATGTCATCTCTCTATATCTCCAAGCCCGCGCCTGCAATGTGCCAACAATACCACAGCACTCGTATCTGTAAAAGCCATCCAGATTGATAGCATCATGTATCGTGCCTCGGGTTTTTCGTGGTAGTCACTTGCAAGCTGACGATTTATTGCGCATGCAGCACTTGAAATACGCTCATACTGCTGCAGTCTAAATCAGAATGTTATGTAAATGTTCATATTGCTGCTGTTGCCGCGTTTCACCGAGATTTCATCGTCGAAACATGTCGATGTTATAACCTTACAATACCAACAAAAACCTGCATTATCTTGACATTGAGTAAAGTTTAATGTGTAAAAATATTGAAGTGTTGTTGCTGTTACAAACCATGCACAAGAAATGCGACAACTCGTCTGCCATTATCTTGCCTCGAGGGACTCCGCCATTGAATTTGAAATAGTATTCATTTAGCTGATTCGATGTGTGAACTATTCCTGCCTGCATTCTCGCATGAACAGGCCTCTCTAACTCACTGAACACCTCTTGTTTCTCCACCAGTATGCGCTGCCGTACCTGAGGAAGACAGAAGGGAACATCATCAATGACTCAAGCCTTGTGGCCCAGATTGGACAGCCTGGTTCTGTTCCCTACGTCGCCACCAAGGTAGGAAAAGTACAGAGGACTCACCCTTGTCAAGCATACAGACGGAGATGCTGAATGTATCAACCTCAACTGACATTATTTCTCTCCAGTCTGAGCAGTGAGCGAAGAGAGTACTCCACGAGCCACTCATACTTTATCACTGCTAGTCTTGTAATTCATTTTGTAATGTCTTTGACGAAAATGATATGAAACATACTGATTATTACACGAGGAGATTCCACACGTTCCACACTGGCGCTGCCAGCATGGCAACCAATTGCGGTTCGCAATAGTGGAGCAAGCGCATCGGTAGTGCCCTGCGACTGGGAGATATGTTTGTAGTGTGTGTGCAGCGTATAGGAGCGACCCATGTACAAAGGCCTTTAAGGATGCTTTCGCCTCATGTGATCCCCTGTGGGTTGGGGGGCAGAATAGACCCACAGCCATCTTCCTCCGCGATTCATAAGAGGCGAATGACTAGGGACATCAGGACTTGATTTGCATTTACTCTAAACTGTTCTTGTAATTTTCTTGCTTAATGAATGGCCTAACATAGCCTATGATGGCTGATAGGCCGTAAAAATCTATCCATCCATCCATCCATCGCCACAGGTGACAGCAATGGACGCAAGATTCTAAGTGTGAAAGAGGGGCTGTGCAGCAGTGCGTGTGCAAGGAAACGAAATTCGGGCTTCAGATGATGATTTTCCATAACTATAAATCCCTTTCTTGACGAACATTGTGTTTCAGTGTGTGCCTCTTCTGGACATTATTTTGGGGGTTGGGGGGTGGGGGGTGGGGGGTGGGGGGTTGGGGGTTGGATGGGAGGTGGAATGGGGGAGGTGGATGGACGCTAAAGGTGAGCGACCTTAATTTTGTTTAATAAAAAATGAGATAAGCTACAACTGTATACACTTTTGATGAAATGAATAACTGTAGTTTAAATGCTTTTACACTTTTAAAACTTTGGACACATTAAATTTTGTCGCTACTGAAGGGTTGGCTTTTTTCTTCTTTTTTTTGTTGCAAAAGGATTGCACACTATAAATACACTGTGACTCACACCAACTCTTTCAAAGATCAATGTAAAGCAAGTGTGATGGAGACATTCAATTATCCAACGACGAAGATTTCAAAAACTTGAAGGTAAAAGTGTGGTTTGATACAGCGACTCATCATCCATGTTTTGGTCTCAGACCGCTTTACAACATAACAACCCCCCATAATTCAAGCCTCAAATTCACGCTCAAATTCCTCTAATTATTTGACGATAGAATCGCCTCCACTTTCACTGTCACTGTTCATTAAAAGTTTTCTGATGGCCTTCACACAACTGAATAAATGGGCACACATTCTTATAAAACACGGGAGGTAAAGCGGAGTACAGCCGCTTTGAAATGATCGAAAAATGTTAATGTATAAGAAGTCCTTTGGACTCGAGATATCTCGTGGCTGTCCTGGACGAGTTACACTGGGACTCGAGAATCTCGTGGCTGTCCTGGACGAGTTACACTGGGACTCGAGAATCTCGTGGCTTTCCTGGACGAGAGACACTGGGACTCGAGATATCTCGTGGCTGTTATGGACGAGAGACACTGGGACTCGAGAATCTCGTGGCTGTCCTGGACGAGTTACACTGGGACTCGATAATCTCGTGGCTGTCCTGGACGAGAGACACTGGGACTCGAGAATCTCGTGGCTGTCCTGGACGAGAGACACTGGGACTCGAGATATCTCGTGGCTGTTATGGACGAGAGACACTGGGACTCGAGAATCTCGTGGCTGTCCTGGACGAGTTACACTGGGACTCGAGAATCTCGTGGCTGTCCTGGACGAGTTACACTGGGACTCGAGAATCTCGTGGCTGTCCTGGACGAGAGACACTGGGACTCGAGAATCTCGTGGCTGTTATGGACGAGAGACACTGGAACTCGAGATATTTCGTGGCTGTCCTGGACGAGAGACATTGGGACTTGAGATATTTCATGGCCGTCCTGGACGAGAAACAATGGGACTCGAGATATTTCGTGGCTGTCCTGGACGAGAGACACTGGGACTCGAGATATTTCGTGGCTGTCCTGGACGAGAAACAATGGGACTCGAGATATTTCGTGGCTGTCCTGGACGAGAGACATTGGGACTCGAGATATTTAGTGGCTGTCCTGGACGAGAGACACTGGGACTCAAGATATTTCGTGACCCTTCATTAAAGTAATGATAAAGGATGTAAAGAATCCATCAGTTGTTATAAAAAAGGAATGCAGAAGCAATAAACGTCTCTCTCTCTCTTTCTCTCTCTCTCTCTCTCTCTCTCTCTCTCTCTCTCTCTCTTTCTCTCTCTTTCTCTCTCTCTCTCTCTCTCTCTCTCTTTCTCTCTCTTTCTCTCTCTCTCTCTCTCTCTCTCTCTGAGATTCCTCTTCCCCCTCACCCTTTTCTTTCCTCATTTCCCCCGCCCTCAAAATAGGCACATCTAGATCGTATTGGGGATAAAGAACATTGTTTGGAGGTGACCGGATCATCGTGACCTATTAACAAAGCGGTCCCTTTGCTTCCAGCTTCTGTATGTGGCAGGCGCTGAGATATACGAATCCGTAGCGTACAAACAAGGAAATGAATTGAAGAAGGGTAACGGTCTCATAGAAAGCGCGGTCCTTAAAAGGAAAACTATTCAAGTATTTTAATGACCGGAATCTTCCAAAATGGATAAAATGACGATCTTTTGTTCTGGGACTCACAGTTTTCAGTGGTAGCGCTGGATACGTAGAAGGTATTCTTTGCAACGCATTCATTTCCAAAGAAAGTCTCGGAGCCGATTTCCCGGTACTCAGGATTAAAACGGAGTCTTAAATTATTACTCGTCATGCAACGAAATCTCCTGAGGGTTAAGTGTTACTACTCAGACTCATGCCTTGGCCTGAGTTGTATAAGGCGAGCATCCAGGGGCGCTATGCCGCTTTAAGCATTAGAGGTATTGAGAAGTAGGTCAGAGCGCTCCGGGGCGCTATGCCGCAGTAAGCATTAGAGGTATTGGGAAGTAGGTCAGAGCGCTCCGGGGCGCTATGCCGCAGTAAGCATTAGAGGTATTGGGAAGTAGGTCAGAGCGCTCCGGGGCGCTATGCCGCAGTAAGCATTAGAGGTATTGGGAAGTAGGTCAGAGCGCCCTGGGCGCTCTGCCACAGTAAGCATTAGAGGTATGGGAAGTAGGTCAGAGCGCTCCGGGGCGCCCTGCCGCACTGAGCATTAGAGGTGGGGGAAGTAGGTCAGAGCGCTCCGGGGCGCCCTGCCGCACTGAGCATTAGAGGTGGGGGAAGTAGGTCAGAGCGGGGCGCCCTGCCGCACTGAGCATTAGAGGTGGGGGAAGTAGGTCAGAGCGCTCCGGGGCGCCCTGCCGCACTGAGCATTAGAGGTGGGGGAAGTAGGTCAGAGCGCTCCGGGGCGCCCTGCCGCACTGAGCATTAGAGGTGGGGGAAGTAGGTCAGAGCGCTCCGGGGCGCCCTGCCGCACTGAGCATTAGAGGTGGGGGAAGTAGGTCAGAGCGCTCCGGGGCGCCCTGCCGCAGTAAGCATTAGAGGTAATGGGAAGTAGATCAGAGCGCTCGGGGCGCTATGCCGCAGTAAGCATTAGAGGTATTGGGAAGTAGGTCAGAGCGCTCCGGGGCGCTATGAAGCAGTAAGCATTAGAGGTATTGGGAAGTAGGTCAGAGCGCTCCGGGGCGCTATGAAGCAGTAAGCATTAGAGGTATTGGGAAGTAGGTCAGAGCGCTCCGGGGCGCTATGAAGCAGTAAGCATTAGAGGTATTGGGAAGTAGGTCAGGGCGCTCCGGGGCGCTATGCCGCTTTAAACATCAGAGGTATTGGGAAGTAGATCAGAGCGCCCCGGAGCGATCGCTATATACACCAAACAGCAGTTTGGTGGAGATGACCTCACCTTCCTTATATTAGAATGCGTTCTGTGACAGCCCTAAATCGAAAACTTTTCCGCTTCAGGGAGCCATCACTTCTATGACCAAAGCGCTCGCCGTCGACGAGGCGAAGTACAACGTCAGGGTCAACTCGTAAGTGGAGAACAAGCATCACTTTGCTCAATATTTACATCTGCTGTCAGATAGCTTGTTTACGCAGCTCTTATTGTCATTGTCGTCGTCTTCGTCGTCATTGTTATGGTAGGTGGTGGTGGTGGTGGTGTGTGTGTGTGTGTGTGTGTGTGTGTGTGTGTGTGTGTGTATGTGTGTGCATGCGTGGGTGTGTACATATGCATGTGTATTCTTGCTAATATGCATTCGCGCGCGTTTGTGTCTGTAAGTATGCGCGTTTATGGGCAGACGCATTTTTTCGTCTTTTTTAAACTCAAATGATATCGAGTATATTGAAGTTGTTGCAAAGAAGCTGTCACTTGATAGAAGGCAACATACCTAAATATAGACAAAACTGTAAGAATGGTAAGTTTAGGTTAAACAAGTGTGAGAACAAATGAATGAGAGAGAGAGGGGTGGGGGGGTGGGAGATGGGGGGTGGGGGAGAGGGGGAGGTGGTCGGACGAACGAACTACAGACAGACGAACAGAGACAGACGAACAAATGCTGTCAAGCTGTTACTGGATTGCTGTGTGTCATTCTTGCACTTGCAAAATGCATTTTCGCAG
>JAWQFJ010031369.1:15000-40035 GCA_034096865.1 Theodoxus fluviatilis
AAGAGATATAGAAATATGAGATAGGAAAAGACTGCCCGGGACATTAACGATCTCCCTGGTTCAAACCTGATTAGAAAATGCACCCTCCCACCTTTCTCCTCGCCTTATGCTCCACCACACATTCCACACACCAACACCCATTCTGAACACAGAGATATGCTATACAAACAAGCGCTGCCTGCTTTGCATTGGCTGGTGACCGCAGCCTGACCCTCCACGGTATTCATAAAGCGGAATAAAAGCCGATCGAGTTCACCTAGCACACACTACGCCAGCGTCTGTGTCGTTGGAACTAATCTGAGAGGGCGAGAAGTTGGCAAGGAAAAATGAGTGCTCACCAAGGACTCCGGTACAAAGACAAAGTCACGGTTGTTACCGGTGGCTCCAAAGGAATCGGGCGAGGATGCGTTGAAATCTTCGGTAGGTTGCTCTGGATTTCACGAAACCATTTTGCTTGGTACGAGTATGTTTATGGTTGGATGTGGACTATGTGAGACCATTTATCGCATATATCTCATAGAGTTGAGTAAAGAAATCATAATGTCTCTAATTATTCGCCTCTTGCGAATCGCATAGGGAGGCGCGGTGAGTCTATTCTGACCTCCGATCGACAGGGGGCCTCGACATGCTATGTCAGTACAGCGAAGAATGTGATGAGTAAAAACGAGCTGTAGCAAGAAATCCAAGGATTCTCTATCAACTTACTGAATGGTTTACTCAAATTTTCAGGAATGTCTGCAATTGTGTGTTCCAGAATGAGAAGTGTACTCATTTCTTCAAATGTAGCATTCACTCTGCTGCCACAGAACTTAACGGCATATTTCTACCACAAAACCTAACGTTCCATTTATGTGCACTTTTTGCTGCAACTCTATGTTCAGGCTTCGCTGAACACTGCACCTGACCTACATAGCGTTGTGAGTACGGTGCAACCAGTAGCCATCAAAGAGCTGTCTCTACTGTTGTGAAGAAATAGGGGACAATGTATCAAAACATCTTGTAAAGCTTTGTTGTATTTTCAGTTCGCAATGGTTCCAAGGTGGTCTTCTGTGCAAGAGGAGGTTTGTGCCCTTTGAGCATTTTTGTGTGTAGTGAATAGCGTTTGACAGATTCAAAAAAGGCATATCTGACAAATACTCTGACAGACGGAGTAACATATATCATAGTTTCATCGTGCTTGCGTGTATGTCAATTTATCAGTCTGTCTGTGGCAGGCTAGCTGTCAGTGTCGCTGAAATGGTCGTTGTCACCAACATTCGGCGACTCTGTCCCCGGGGCTCAGCTCAGACCGCAGCCGCCACTCCGCCTGACTGACTTCGCACGCCCGGATAGTTATGCTAAGATCCGGCCGCGTCAATGTATCTGCGTTTTGTGACAAACGTCTTGCTCGGCGGTACTGTACTCCATGCACCTTAACAGTCCGCGTGATTCGGGTGTAATCTTAAGCTAAACGACGTTCTGAATGTTTCCGACTTCGACCATTTTAGCAGCGCCAATAAACGTCGTTTAGCTTAAGATTACACCCGAATCACGCGGACCGTTAAGGTGCATGGAGTACAGTACCGCCGAGCAAGACGTTTGTCACAAAACGCAGATACATTAACACGACCGGATCTTAGCATATCTCCCCGGGCGTGCGAAGTCAGTCAGGCAGGGTGGCGGCTGCGGTCTCGTTGTCAACCGCCATTTTGAAAGTGTTAGAAACTGCCGGTTGTTGGCAGTCTCTTTCTCGTTCAAATGCCGAGATTTCAAACTGGGGTACTCTGGGACAGAGAGTACCTCGGGTACAGTGTCGCCAAATGTTGGTGACAACGACCATTTCAGCGTCAGTGTCTACTGAAATCTGGCTGACAGCCTAACTGCAAACCTGGTGTATAAAACCAACCCTCCTGTTTGTTCATCAATAACCCTGCATATGCATTGAAGGCTTTTGCTGTCTGTTAGCTTTGCCTTTTCAATTGCCTGTATGCCCTCACTGTGCCTGTTGCAGTTGAACGCCAGGGGCGAGTTTCAAAATAGGTAGTCGATCTTGGTCGCAAGATCTTGCTTCGCAGTAAGAGCTAGCTAAGAAAGAAACTACCCAACATTCCCTCGTTCTAGCCTCATTTCGAACTTTTGTCTCCATGGTCACAGCGTACACAAATATCCGTGTACTTCGACATCACCATAATCCAACAACATTCTGAAGTCTATCTTGCATCTTTTTCTCAATCCATAACTTAACATGCACAATAATTAAAAATATAAAATAAGTAATTTTCTACTCGCAGTGCTTCACATTCCTCCATTCCGAAGTTGGCACCTCAAAGTTAACCGAAGACTCGTCCAAAAACGTCACTTCTAATGACACGTGCTCATGCTGTCCGCCATCTTGAATCTCACTAGCTAGTCACCATTCAGCGTGGCCGAGACTAGTGAATATAGTCTCAGCAACAGGTTGGTCACGTGATAGCCTAAATTCTTCCATAACATGCATACCACCGTTCTGAACAGCCACGCTGAATGCCATATCACATCGTGAGTGTATTCCTCCGCTTGTTGTGATTCACTCCATACTGGCAGCCATTTTTCCGTCAGTTCATTTTCTAAACATCGATTTCCCATGAATGTAAAACTTGTATGCGGTAAAATTCGAATCACAAGAGTGTAATATTGTGAACTCTACTAATTATAAGGACTTTGAATACAACAGCAATATTTATACTTCATTGAGCGAGTAAGGCAACCAATCCCGTCTGCATAATCTTCGATACACACAGAAACCCACTGAGTGCTTTTGCTGATGAGGAATCATTAATTTAATGTATGCTTAGAAGGATTAAACTTAGAAAAACTGCTTCTGAGCTATCCGATAATATCGAACTTCGGAATCGGACGGATTCCTACAGAAGAAACTTCAATTCGATTAACGTTCAACACAGACGGAATGTAGGTTAAATCACTTACTGACTCCATCAGTCGATACACGAATGATCGAAGTGTGGAGCTCGTCAAACAGTGTGAAGGCAGTTAGACCACAGGTTCCGGCCAGAAAGCATTTACTTGCGAGAGTATAACCATAGATTCACGAAACCAGCCCGGACCCATAGGAATCCTTTTCGCTGCGTTTATAGTAGGTCCAAAGATCGCGTGTTACTACAGCCTATAAAACACGCGGTTAATAAAAACAGCGGTTTTTTACACACAGTTGGTCCGGTCCGGATTTACCATTATATAACATATGTAAAATTGCGCCGGTTATTAAATATACAGGCGCCGTTTAATAAAAACACTTTCTGTTCTTTTTCTCGCTGTTCGGAGGGTCAGAGTCGATCTCTGGTTGTGAATTCTTGTCAGCAAACCGTTAGATGACAACTAAAGACGCTTCAGCGTTTGTGTGAACAGTGATTACACGTACCTTGTCAGCAAACCGTCAGATGTCAATTCAACACTGTCTAGTCTCGCTGGATAAGCAGTGAATCAGAAAATGGCTTTAACTTCAGCTCCAAAGAAAAGAAAAAGAACAGAAATGACACCCAAAGACAAAGTGGACTTGCTTGATCGCTACCGAGAGCTAAATTCTAAAAGTTTGAGGGAGGGTGCTGACATTTTGGGTGTGTCGGCATCATTTCTGTGCCAGACACTGAAAAAAGAAGATGAACTTAGGGCTGACATCGCAGAGGGCTCCAGTCAAGGCCAAAGGAAGCGTCGGCGCTGCGGGAAGGATAAAGAGACAGAAGATGACTTAAAGCGGTGGTTCGACTCTATCCAAGCGCGCAACACACCTGTAAACGGCCCAATCCTGTGTCAGAAGGCGGAACAGATTGCTTCCCAGCTTGGTCGCTCCGAATTCAAAGCTACAAATGGGTGGTTTAACAGGTGGAAGAAACGCAACGGCTTGGTGAAGCGGGAAGTGCCGGTTAATAAAAACGCCGCTTATTAAAAACACTTTTGTTCGGTCCCAATGTGTTTTTAATAAGCGGCGACTACTGTATATATACACAATCGCACGTGCTCAAGGCAGTTTGCAACCTTATAGACACGTTCGCGCTAAAAGTAGTTCTCAAATGATTTCCTGAAAATCTCATAGATTAGTTTTATTAGAACACCAAATTTGTGTTTATCTATCGGGATAAATAATTGGAGTGAAATAGAATCGCCTCTTTTTACTCTCAATGGTCTTCTGATCATGTTGAATTTTGATTTGTAGAATCATTGGAATGTGGATTCGAAGTCACGTGACCAACCTGTGTCAGAGATACTACATCTCTGTGTTCAGAATGGCTAGTCACCTCTCAAGCTGCCTCGCTCAATCTACGCTCATCTACGATTGGCTCGCGAGCAAGTAAAGAATGAAACTGCCCATTCGGCGAGATCTGCGTAGATCTACCGAGATCTTCGCATATTGAAACCCGCCCCAGATGTCACGGTCCTAATATTTACTGCATTACCACTATCAACCATTTTATTTTCGTGCAAACGTTATATCAGCTGGGGTCATCGTACGTTCGGGTGGGGCAACATAATTTTAAGACAAGAACGAGATAAAGTATTTGTGGTTGAGGTCATTACACTACATGTGAAAATGTACGATTCTACTAATGCAGTCTCTCTTAATCTATTTTTGGAAGGACACTCCCACCCACACCCACCCTCACTCCCTACCCCTTCTTTTATGACAAATACGTGTTAGTCTAAAAGTGCTATCACTTGGAGTTAAACTATAAACTTGTAGACATGTTATGCAATTAAAATTGCTAATGATTTCATGATCATATCTTTTACACTGTAGTTACTATATGAGTGTTTAGTTTTTACGTGTCAGATTGTGAAGGAAATGTCGTCACCTTCCAATCTTGCCCAAACTTAGTTTCTTTGCTGGATTTTGAATCGCGAGCAGAGGTGTTGAAATAGGCTGTCATCGTAAATTTCTCGATGGATAACAAAAGTTGTATATGCTATAGTCCGCTGCGAGAGTTGTTGGCCGTGTGAAAAGAGGAGCGATAATGAAGTGGAAAGAAAGCGTTACATTTCCCTGTGCTGGTGTGACGGTAGTGACGAATGAATCCGCAAGTTGATTTCAAAACTTCATGTGATAACGGACCATAGTTTAAAGCTGTCACATCACACTTTATCGTAATTCCAAAGAGACAAAAATGAGAAATTGTCATGCTTGTGTAAATAAAGTTCCAGATGAACGATGTACACACGCATATCAACAAACCATTTGGACGCAGTTTGAATCTCTGCACGCCAGCACAGTTCAAAGTTTTTTTAGTCGGAATTCATTAGGTAAGCATCATGAACGCTTTAAAGAAGAATGCTATAGCTGATAAGGTACCCATTCGTAAAAAAACTATTCCATGTGTTTTATATTGTACAAAAGTGCATTGCCGGGAAGGTTTGGCGATCTAAAACCACCCTGACCCCCACATAACTGCTGCTTCTACAGCCAGGGGAAAATATGCAGAACAAACAGAGCCGCAAGACCACTCAAGGCTGGAGAGGTAATATGCTGCATGGTGTTGGTCGTCGTGCCAAGGGCATTACAGGAGTTGTGTCGTAAAAATCTTATTTGCGGCTGTGCAAGATATATGCCTAGATCGTGATTGTGTTTGCACAAGTGTTCCAAGTTTTTCATTCGCGCGGGTTATTTTGTTTATGCCATTTAGGTCAACGTTTTAGGCAATAGTATTCGCTAAATCATTCCTCTTGTTAGCCTCATGTTCTCCATCCCCAAGACCATCATTTCAACTCCACACACCCTTCCCCTCCATGTCTCCATCCCCGTTCCACCTCGCCCCCCACCCCCCACCCCCACCCCCCACCCCCCGCTCTATCTTGAGAACGGAACACATGCACTTCCATTTGGGTCGGTGTGGGTTGAAATGCAAATACGAGACATGCCGATGTTATCTAAAAGAGCAAATGCACTTTTAAATGCAGGAACAGGCGTGTGTCACTGTCAGTGAGATGTTTACTTTCACACTGAAACCAGTACATACGTGTTCACGCAGGACACTGGCTTAAACAGGCACAAGAATGAGACAATGTCCCATACGTTGTGTTGTAATTGGGCGACGATTCGGCTTAGTGCACCGAAGTTTCAACTTGATTTTGCCAAGTGTCCGATAGTGGTTATACGTGTAGAGTTGGCGGTTTTGGTGAATAGCAATTTAGATAAATAAACGGAATGTGTTCGCTATTTCGGAGGGCCGCTATTAAGGGGGCCGCTATTGCGGGATGGTTTTTTTTGGTCAAAAGTTCTTAAGGCCATTTTGATTCTTTTGTCCTAAAACGCCTAAAAACCATAACATTTTTGTTACTTTTGTTTTTTAAACTTAGAAATGTTTTCGGTTTTTATCAAAGCGGGTGAAGCTTTATATTCTAACTCCATCCCACGTTTGACTCTCAACGGGTGGTCCCTACGCCCTAACTCCAGGGTCCGACGCTGATGTTGGACACAAACGTGACAAAAAGTAACGCGCCCGGGTTTAGGTGAAACTCCCCGAACAGGCTAAGTCAGTCAGGCGGGGTGGCGGGTTTCGGCCTAGGTTTTTGCCGATGCTTGCTCATTTGGCTGGTGTTTTATTCTGTCAACAATACTTTCAATTACTTTATCACCCATTTTCTTGGCCTATGTTTCAACAACGCATTGGATTGTTTTTGCGGCAAGCTGTTTAGCAATGGAAGCATTTCTGTTAAAATTTTTAGTATCATAAGAAAATGCTTTCCTAGCACTTGGCCAATCAAATTTCTTTCCACCATTTTATGCTTGTAATATTGCTGTTTCGTTAGAATTTAGCGTAAGATATTTCCCGATTCTTTCCAAGACCTTCTGTCGCAGTTTTTTTGACTCTGATTATTTCTTTCTTCTTATCTCTGTCTTTCTGTCCATCTGTTTCTCTGTGTATGTCTTTCTGCCTCAGTATGGCCATCCTTCAGTCTAGGTATATTTATTACTTTGTCATTATTTTGTCATTTGTCTATGTCTCTGTCTATCCATCTGACTGTCCATCTGTGTAATTGTCCATACTTTCGTCCAGCCATCTACCTATGCCATTGTAGCATACTCCAATACAGATTTAATTTAATGACATTATTTCCATGTGGAGATGCGCTTATGCTCTTTACCCATGCTGATGACTGACTTCTTCGTCACAGAGAATGAAGGCAAGGAGGTGGAAAAAGCCATCAATGAGATAGGACCAGGAGAAGCCATGTTTGTGGCCTGTGACGTCACGAAGGAAGAAGACATCAAGGTATGCCTTTTTGGGGGTGTGGGGTTGGGGAGGGAGGGAGGAAGGAAGGGAGGGAGGGAGGGAGGGAGGGAGGGAGGGAGGGAGGGAGGGAGGGAGGGAGGGAGGGAGGGAGGGAGGGAGAGAGAGAGAGAGAGAGAGAGAGAGAGAGTATTATTGATGTCTTTGTTAAGCTGTATTTTGTTAGATGTGATATCTCAAACTGAATTAATCGTTTAATGTATCATAAATATGTTTGTATTTTCAAATGCCTCCTTTTGTCATGATTGTCCGATTGACCTCAGCAGTATACATAAGTGGTATTTCCCTCAAGTGGATGATTGAGTTTTACATTATATGCATACAGCACTGCTTTGAGGGCAATGTTAAGCTAACAACAACCAGAAATACAACAACGACGACGACGATGGTGATGATGACGATGGTGATGATGATGATGATGATGATGATGATGATGCACACACGTATGATCACATACGAGCGCACGCACGCACACACACGTGCACGAGCACTAAGGCCTAATTAAGTTTCCTGCACTGTCAAACATGCATATAGCATCTGTTCAGTGAAAGTCGAAAATTGGAAACGTGTGGTCTGTCTAATTGGCATTATGTGTCTGAAATGTGCCTGCGAAACTTTACAGTCAGCGTGTGCACAGTTGACTTTAGAGATGACTTCTTTGGCAATTATAAATATAGCAAATAGGCAGATAAGATTACCTTTAGAGAAAAAGTGACTTTATGGCAAGTTTAAGGCGCTCTCTGATATCTTCATACACAATTCAAATGAATGGAGGGAAACGAATGTAAATTTACACGAAGAAAATTTTCTGAAATCTTATGCATCAATTTTGCAGATAAAGCATTTGATAGCTTCACGTATTAAAATTTTCCCTTGTGTTTCAGAACCTCATTAACAAAACCATAGAAAAGTACGGGAGAATTGACTGCTTGATTAACAACGCTGGCACACGTAAGTAGCTGGATGGATACATGGATAAATGGATGGATGGATGGATGGATGGATGGATGGGGTTTTGTTTACAACGTGTAGCCTTTATACATTGTGTTAGGCATTACTGACTACTCAAATCAAGTGCGTTGTCCTGGTCATTTTGCTTGAATGAATCCCGTAGACAGACCTGGAGGGTCAGTTTATAGCCCCAGTGCACAATGGTACACGTGAGTGGGACTCATACGAGTAGGACTACAAGGAATGACTTCTTGATCCATTCACTTCAGCACATTGTTTGTTTTTCGTTATTAACTACGTGCCTACCCTCGAATGGTTAGGTCTTAAACAATAAGACCTGTGGAAAGTAGTGTGTACTCTCTTTATGAATACTCATTGAAAAGAATTAGCATATTGTGTTAAAGTTTTATGTCAATAAGACCATCAGATGCGAAATGAGCATTTTCACATTATTTTTAATAACATTTATTACTTTCCTTTTGGGGTTTTTCTTTCAGTCGGGATTCAGGTCTGTTTTGAAAAGCTAACAAATATGAAAGTGGCAGAAGTAGTCATTGGAAAGTGGCCAGTTTGACATATTTTTATATATTGCATGTGGACATGTTCTGATTAACGACAGAGTTTCAAATCGAATCATGACATAGACCATCATAACGGAAAAACATTAACTGTTACACCTGCCTACAGTCATTACGGCCGATACAGAATAAGCCGGTGTTGTCCTAAAATGGCGGTAGCGTGAGTGTTTTTTTGTTCTCAGATCCTCCCGGGAAACCAATCGACGACTTTAGCGCCGATGATTTCAGGAGGCTTCTAGAGTTTAATCTGGTCAGCTATTTCCTCACCTGCAAGGTAAGAGTCGCAATATGCATTTCAATCTGAATAAGTCCGGGGGAAAATCTTTTTAAGAAGTATTTTTATCTCCATAAATTCAACACACACACACAAAAGTAAGCGTGATTTTTAAAAAAAGCATGTCCTTCTTGCTGATTATAGTTCGAGGAGGACAAAGATTGCACGCCAAATTCGCGTCATTGTCTGTTACAAATGTGTGTTGTCTGAATCTATTTTCAGCAGGGTGCAAACAGAAATGCAATAGTACAAATCCCTTAAATTAAGGGAACCTAAATTCAGTCATGGATATATCGACTGACAAGAAAAATTGCAATATAAGACGTATCGCTAGGCGGTAAAAATGGGGATGTGCTGAAGTTAGTTTTATTAATGCGTCCCCACTTACAGACATACGTAAAGTAGAAAAAAATGTCAAGATGTTCATTTTTGCTATTTATATTATCATTGATTCAGAGTTGAAACATGCGCCATGTTTTTCCCCCAAAGTACGCACTGCCCTACTTGAGAAAGACGGAGGGCAACATCATTAATGACTCCAGTCTGGTGGCTCAGATTGGACAACTTGGTGCAGTCACCTACGTGGCAACGAAGGTATGCAGCGCCTAGCGGTCGGCATGGTCTGGGAAGTATACACGTGTGTGTCACGGGGTCACTGCCTTTTCCTACGCATCTCCTGAGGTGGTTGGCAAAATTTGGAAAGATCTGGTGAACATCTCATACGTATGTTTGATATGACCCACTTTTATTTCTGACCAGGTCACCCAGTTTCATGTGACAGCACGACATAGTCTCCTGTGATAAAGGACATTGCAAACAATAGGCTGTATGCGCAGGAAAGTAAATAACGGGCTTCTTTCTCTGTGGTATCCATAGACCAGATACTTCAGAGGGATGTGTCTGTGATGCAAGCTATAAGTTAACCGACGTTTGCGTCCTGACCCTATCACCCAGTTTTGCGTCATGGAAGGAAAACTGCCTTAGACGTCATATGATGAGCATATGTGATAAGAAGCATGCATTTAGACCGCAGGGCGTGGCATCATATAACAACTCCTTTCACAAGTCCGCTCGTCCAAAATATGGACGATGTTCCCATATTATATTATGATAGTACATGGTATTGGGGATTGAAAACAACAATGTTCCCTCTTCGATCGTATCTATTAAACAGTGAAAAATAACTTTTAAAAGTGCGGATTTGTATGGCAAGGATTCGATGCAAAACTATACAGGAGTTACTTCCCGTGACACATTTTGATAATTTTGGCCAATCCGAAATTAGGTCAGATTTACTGCGGAGTGGCCGCGTGTGCGAGTGCAATACATTTACAACGTGTAAACAACGACTACATCAAGCCTTTTACCGATATTACGTGGGCAAAAGCCTTGCATTTTGCTTCTGAGTGGAAATTACTTGATGGGGAAGCGAGTTCTGTCATGGTCGCGTTCAGTGATCAGGTTGAACGTGGGGTTATCGGCGTTGGTAACCCTGGGTTTCATCGTTCGTGTTGTCAACGTTTAACGTGCAATCATCAGCAATGTGAAACTTCAGCGAAAAAAGCGGTTGGAATCCAAAAACAATGTACACTGGCCAGGTTATTTTTGGGGTGCTATGCACAGCCAAAGACTACGCTGTGTTGAGCTGTGCACTGAGCTTCAGTGCAATCCTTCCATAAGTATGAATATAGTCTGCAGACAGAACAACTTTTTGGATGGTTTGAGAGATAAGGGAAATTTTCTAATGTCTCAGTGTTCAATGCATAAAAGCTTGAAAACTCCAAGAAAAACCACATGGAATGAGAGGCAAGGTAAATTAAAATGAGCTCTGAATAATGACAATAGTTCTGGAATATGCATATTTTTTGGTGCATGCACATAATCTCAGTTGGTCCATGCATGCTTGTGGAAAAACTGAGAACTAAACTTCAAGTTCATAAACAGCCAGTGCAGATTGTTGCATACAAGGGTGATGTTATTGCTGCTGCTGCTGACAATGATGCTGATGTTGTGCATGCCAATGATGATGATGTGTGCAGTACTAGTGATGATGTTGATAATAGCAATGTTGATGTGCATGCCACTGGTGATGATGTATGTAGTACTAGTAATTCTGTTAATAATAAAATATCCTCAAGCAATTGATCACAACTTTACACCTTCAATGCCTTTCAATGCCAGTGATTATGTTGACAATAGCAATGTTGATGTTGTGCATGTCACTGATGATGATGTGTGCAGTACTAGTGATGATGTTGATAATAGCAATGTTGATGTGCATGCCACTGGTGATGATGTATGTGCATGCACATAATCTCAGTTGGTCCATGCTTGTGCAAAAAACTGAGAGCTAAATTTCAAGTTCATAAACAGCCAGTGCAGATTGTTGCATATGTCGTGCCTAGATCCTGAAAGTGCCTAAGTTCTTGAATTAGGCAGTCTCTTGCCTAACTCGCGAAATAGGCAATGGCTGTGCCTAATCTGTGAAATTAATGTTGACTTTTGCCTAATTTGTGAAATTTCATGATTTAGGCTGCCTATTTCATCAATTAGGCAGCCTAAGTCATGAAATTAGGCAAAGTTTCGATTTAGGCACGACTGCTGTACAATTTAGGCAAAAATAATCTACAATATAGGCAGAAACCTTGCCTAGTGTGTCAAATCAATTGCATGTCAGTGTTAGCCAAATCTGCGTGTGTGCGTGCCTCTCACTGCATAGCATAGCCATATATTACAAAATAACTTGAATCTTCAACCGTTTGTGTTGTTCCAAAAAGCATGTGTAGTGCTAGCAGTAAATCCTATGTCACAAAACAAACAAAGAAATGTTTTTGGCATCAAAAAAGTTGTCATAAAAAGGTGGCATCCCTGATTTTAGTTTGTAATTGATTTGGTTAGAAGTGACGTATCACCCAATTGATTTGTAAATCAAGTCTACTCTCTGAGTGATTGTGACTGAACCGAGTGGTTGACCGGGTGACAACATATCAAGTTTGTGAACACTATTAACTACTTGGCGAGATAATAATCACACTGGAGCATTTCAGATGGGGTCGGCTCTCTATTGCGGAGGGCCGCTATTGCGGGATTTTTTCAACAAAAGTTCCTCAGGCAATTTTGATTCTTTTGTCCTAAAACGCATAAAAACCATAATATTTGTGTTACTTTTTTTAAAACTTTTTTTTCTATTGCGGGGGGCCGCTATTGCGGGATTTTTTCAACAAAAGTTCCTCAGACAATTTTGATTCTTTTGTCCTAAAACGCATAAAAAACCATAATATATTTGTTACTCTTTTTTTTTGAAATTTTTTTTCTATTGCGGGGGGTCGCTATTGCGGGATGTTTTCAACAAAAGTTCCTCAGGCAATTTTGATTCTTTTGTCCTGAAACGCATAAAAAAACCATAAAATGTATGTTACTTTTTTAACTTAGAAAAAATTTCGTTTTTTTTTCTATTAAAAAAATCCCGCAATAGCGGCCCCCCGCAATAGAAAAAAACCCGAAATTTTTTCTAAGTTGAAAAAAAGTAACATACATTTTATGTTTTTTTATGCGTTTCAGGACAAAAGAATCAAAATTGCCTGAGGAACTTTTGTTGAAAACATCCCGCAATAGCGGCCCCCCGCAATAGAAAAAGATTTTTTAAAAAGTAACACAAATATTATGGTTTTTTATGCGTTTTAGGACAAAAGAATCAAAATTGCCTGAGGAACTTTTGTTGAAATAATCCCGCAATAGCGGCCCTCCGCAATAGCGGCCCTTCCCAATAGCGGCCCCTCCCCTTTCAGATGACCGGGTGACAACATATCAAGTTTGTGAAAACTTCCTCAGTCACTTCTTCACACCAGCACCTGACTGTCAGTGTTAGCCAAATCAAGCCATGGAAACTGAAAGCTTAAAAATTCGTCTTCTCTTTCTCTCTCCTCCCCCTTCTCTCTCTCTTGAATTTGTACACTGTAGTTACAGATTTTGTTGATGTAGAATGTAAATATTACTTGATTTTATGGAAATGTGTGCAAAAGGCTGGGACTGTCACTTGTATTTTAGCCAGAAAATCGAAACCAGATGTTCATTGCATACACATGTACATATAAACTTTATGACTTGTTTAATCAGTAAGCTTTTATTTTGATGGGTCGTCAGCCGAAATAAAGATCAACCAATCTCAATCTCTCTCTCTCTCTCTCTCTCTCTCTCTCTCTCTCTCTCTCTCTCTCTCTCTCTATCTATCTATCTATCTCTCTCTCTCTCTCTCTCTCTCTCTCTCTCTCTATATATATATATATATATATATATATATATATATATCTCCTCAAATACAAAATCTCGGGGATCAGACCCGAGTTCGAGCCCAACACTCGACCATCCATCGCTTTTTAATCCTTTATTCACCAAACCTTGAAGTGGAGTATGGGGATGGTCCGAGGGAAATTCTATGTCACTTTTGACTACATAAAATCCTTCTATTTAGTCGAAGGAAAAGCCACCGTGGAAAAAAGTATTGAAAACCTGGGTGTGCCAACGTAATTTATTTATTGCCAAAAGCTTTTTACCAAATTTCAACACTCGCGTTTGCTGGCGAAACTCCCTGCCCGATTTATGTTTTTGTCCGGCGGGAATGCGACAGGGCGCCATAGAGTCTCCTTCCACTTTTGCCGCAGCGAGTCATGCTGCATGGACGAGTGTGGACAAAGGGTTTACAAAAGTGCTGCATTGACCACGACACGGCAAACAGTTGCATGACGGGAGTCTTTCAAACGCATGGATGGTGTTGGGTGTCGAGATCTGCCGCATGGGCGGAAGAGATGTCAATGCGCTCTTTCAAACACTCTGTAATTGAAAAGCAGATGAAATCCGACGAAGTGTTGACAAGCCCGCGTCCTTCTCCACTCCACCCCCAATACCTCCACCCCTTTTGCCTTTCCTTCTGTGTGTGTGTGTGTGTGTGTGTGTGTTTTCGTGTGTGTGTGTGTGTGTGTGTGTGTGTGTGTGTGTGTGCTCGAGTGTGTGTGTGTGTGTGCTCGTGTGTGTTTGTGTGTGTGTCTGTGTGTCGTTGTGTCCGTGAATGCTTGCATGCGTGTGTAAGTATCTGTGTGTGTAAGTGTATGTGATCAATTCTCTCTCTCTCTCTCTCTCTCTCTCTCTCTCTCTCTCTCTCTCTCTCTCTCTCTCTCTCTCTCTCTCTCTCTCTCTCTCTCTCTCTCTCTCTCTCTCTCTCTCTCGCGCGCGCGCGCGCGCGCGCGCTTTCGAACTACAGAGGCAAGAATTACAGTTAGGGTATAGCGTTTACAAAGGCCAATGTCGACACCTTTATCAGCAAGCTGCAAGACTTGCAAGACAACTAATTATAGCTTTTTTAGGAGAGAATGTACAAAGCAGCCAGGCTGTAGTACAACCCAGTCACGTACGAATATGTAGGTATAGACGTGGCTACAATTCTCCCAAACGTGTGGTTTGATGAATGGAAGAACACTTGTTGTTTGTAACGAGATGATGGTGTAATTCACCTTGCATTACATCACAAGGCGTTTGTGACTTCAATTCGTCTCCAGAACACCTTAATCGGATTGCTCAGAACCTATCGTCTATTGACTAGATTGTTGTGCATGTGCTCCAATGTCAATGAACTAAAGTACGAGGGTATATTGTCAAATTGCTCAAGGTTACACATTTACTGTTAGCCACTACACATGCTTTTTGGAACAACACAAACGGTTGAAGATTCAAGTTATTTCGTAATATGTGGCTATGCTATGCAGTGAGAGGCACACACACACACGCAGATTTGGCTAACACTGACATGCAATTGATTTGACACACTAGGCAAGGTTTCTGCCTATTCTGTAGATTTTTTGCCTAAATTGTACAGCAGTCGTGCCTAAATCGAAACTTTGCCTAATTTCATGACTTAGGCTGCCTAATTGATGAAATAGGCAGCCTAAATCATGAAATTTCACAAATTAGGCAAAAGTCAACATTAATTTCACAGACTAGGCACAGCCATTGCCTATTTCGCGAACTAGGCAAGAGACTGCCTAATTCAAGAACTTAGGCACTTTCAGGATCTAGGCACGACACATACAAGGGTGAATTATTGCACTCCGACATAAGCTAAACATTAGAGTGTGTGGTGGTAGTGTTCCCTTGAGGTGCTGAAGTTCAAGTTTTAAACTTTCCAAGGCAAACGTTTTGAAAACCACATTCTTTTTTTATGTCAAAATGCATTGTTTGGGTATGCTGATGCTTTGATGTGGTCTCAAAACATTATTATTATGATGCATGGAATATCTTGAAGTATGTAGTCAGCTCTTTTCTCATGATAATTGTTTCATTGTTGTGATCATGACTGTCCAGTTCATGTTGGTCAAGAATAAAAGGCCGTACAAGCTTTGCTCTTGTGGACCAACTGAGATTATGTGCATGCACATACATCATCACCAGTGGCATGCACATCAACATTGCTATTATCAACATCATCACTAGTACTGCACACATCATCATCAGTGACATGCACAACATCAACATTGCTATTGTCAACATAATCACTGGCATTGAAAGGCATTGAAGGTGTAAAGTTGTGATCAATTGCTTGAGGATATTTTATTATTAACAGAATTACTAGTACTACATACATCATCACCAGTGGCATGCACATCAACATTGCTATTATCAACATCATCACTAGTACTGCACACATCATCATCAGTGACATGCACAACATCAACATTGCTATTGTCAACATAATCACTGGCATTGAAAGGCATTGAAGGTGTAAAGTTGTGATCAATTGCTTGAGGATATTTTATTATTAACAGAATTACTAGTACTACATACATCATCACCAGTGGCATGCACATCAACATTGCTATTATCAACATCATCACTAGTACTACACACATCATCATCATTGGCATGCACAACATCAGCATCATTGTCAGCAGCAGCAGCAATAACATCACCCTTGTATGCAACAATCTGCACTGGCTGTTTATGAACTTGAAGTTTAGTTCTCAGTTTTTCCACAAGCATGCATGGACCAACTGAGATTATGTGCATGCACCAAAAAATATGCATATTCCAGAACTATTGTCATTATTCAGAGCTCATTTTAATTTACCTTGCCTCTCATTCCATGTGGTTTTTCTTGGAGTTTTCAAGCTTTTATGCATTGAACACTGAGACATTAGAAAATTTCCCTTATCTCTCAAACCATCCAAAAAGTTGTTCTGTCTGCAGACTATATTCATACTTATGGAAGGATTGCACTGAAGCTCAGTGCACAGCTCAACACAGCGTAGTCTTTGGCTGTGCATAGCACCCCAAAAATAACCTGGCCAGTGTACATTGTTTTTGGATTCCAACCGTTTTTTTCGCTGAAGTTTCACATTGCTGATGATTGCACGTTAAACGTTGACAACACGAACGATGAAACCCAGGGTTACCAACGCCGATAACCCCACGTTCAACCTGATCACTGAACGCGACCATGACAGAACTCGCTTCCCCATCAAGTAATTTCCACTCAGAAGCAAAATGCAAGGCTTTTGCCCACGTAATATCGGTAAAAGGCTTGATGTAGTCGTTGTTTACATTTTGGAAATGTATTGCACTCGCACACGCGGCCACTCCGCAGTAAATCTGACCTAATTTCGGATTGGCCAAAATTATCAAAATGTGTCACGGGAAGTAACTCCTGTATAGTTTTGCATCGAATCCTTGCCATACAAATCCGCACTTTTAAAAGTTATTTTTCACTGTTTTCAAAATTTGATCGAAGTGGGAACTTTGTTGTTTTCAATCCCCAATACCATGTACTATCATAATATAATATGGGAACATCGTCCATATTTTGGACGAGCGGACTTGAACGATCCGATGCCACGCCCTGCGGTCTAATTTGTGAAATGCTTGAGTACTTGTTTCTGACTGAACAGTCGCATTAACAGATGCGCGTACTTGAACTGGTGAAATAGTTTTCCTCACCACCAGCAAATTAGATTTATCACATCAAATGTCCATATGCAATGTCACCAAACTAACTCTAAAGGTAGTTGGACGATATGGCAAAACATGCATCCTGTTAAGAGATAAGCTTTTCCTGGAATGAGCGGGAGAACGCATACGAGTTTCACCCTCTCAAGCCTTGCGGTGGATAGTCCTGAGTGATTGAGTATTATTCCATGCGTTTACATTTGGTTTCTTAAATATGTAACGGTAATGGTAGCTTTTTATATTGCAACTTTTCAGCTATCAATGGATGATCAAACGGCACACGTTTATCCCCTGGACATCAGGCTACTCTTATCAACCAAACACCATGTAAACTCGCTGGGCAGCATACAACTAGGCTGGAGACAAACGCTACAAAAATTTCCCCACACACAATCTTCCAGCTCAGCCCTCACAGGTACCGTGGTTGGGGAGAGGCTGTGAGTGAAGCATCTTGTTCAAAGGTGCAACTCTGGGATCCGCGCAGCACCGGACGCTGCACACGACTTCATGTACAGGTCAAGCACGCTATCCACACGGCCACAGAGCCATTAGAAACCCCACCATGTGTCTGTTGTCAAAATAAGTCTTGGTATGCAAGGAATCTCTTTGAGATTTCTTGAAATTGAAGAATCCAAATTGATTCACACCATTTTTGTAAAAATCCATCTGCAAAATTTTATTGAAAGACCTGGTATTTTTCCGATACACATTCTGACAATTGTTTTGTTCGGACATGCGCCTCACTGAATTGACACGAGATGATAATTTTGAACACTTTGCCATAATGGTTCTTCCATTTTTTATCCTCCCCAGTGGATCTTGTGACTTTGTGTGTGACTCTGCAGGGCACTTATGAATGATGGTACTCCTGTGAGAGGGGAGACGGGTGAATGTAGGTCTCAGTGAGAGTGAGACCTGATATGCCAGTATGGATGTGTGAATGTGTATAGGTATGAGTGTATGCGAAGCTGACCTCTTGTGGAGAGCAGACCTACTGGCATGACTCCTCCTCCACACGTTCCCGCTTCCCCCTCCCTGGCCCCCCCTTCTTCTTCCCCCCCCCTCCTTCTTCCCCCCCCCCTTTTTACCCCCCTCCCCCCCCCTTCCCCCCGCCTATCACCTTGTTTCTTACTCATCTCCCATGCCTCGTGTTTTTTGCTTGAGTGGTATTCACTCCTCTGTTATGTTCCCTTTCCCGTGCCCTTGCGTTGCCTCGGTCAGAGAAGTACAGTTTGCTCCTGAGATTGACCTTCAGGGCTCTGTGCTTGTATAATGGCAGAGTTCCAATCAGCAAACCCGATTCACCAATCGCGGTCGAATAGTGTGACAGGCCACGCCCACGTATGTCGTCATGTGTGACGTGGAAACCCGGAGTTAGAATTGTCAAACCCTTCAGTGTACTCCTGAGGAAGGCTAGTAAAGCCGAAAATTTGAAGCTGAGTAAGGCTTGTTTGTTTGCGTTTTGACTTTGCGGAGTTATCATGAGGCCAAGAACCACAGAAACATAATGTTTGTTCAAGCTCTCGACCACTACTTTTTCCTCGGGTATAATTTTTTAAAATAATTATCAGTCCTTAAGGAAGTATCGTCTGGGGATGAAATCTGTGTGTTGCCATTTTCTTATATGATCCAGGCCACCCCAACGAATTCAAATGCACTCTTGATAGTTGGGCAAATAATTCATAACGATATATTATTCATATTTCACGCACGAACACAAACAAACAAACTCGTTCCTAGACCAAACAGAGGGCTCGACTCAGTTGGGGTAAAGTTACACACTAGCAATCGGTATCAAGTTCGTTTGGACAAGCAGGCCTATGAGTTGTATGCTAGAAGCCATCTGTTCACACTTTCTTTTCCTTCTTAGTCCCTTGATTTACTGTGTGGTCACGTGTCTGATGATCTCACTCCAGGGCGCCATCAGTGCCATGACGAAGGCTCTGGCTGTGGACGAAGCCAAGCACAACGTCAGAGTCAACTCGTGAGTCGGTTTCCCCACTCTGCTGCTCCACAACACCTCCCGTCTAGAGCTGAACACGCACATTCCGATCAAGCTTCCTTCAAAATACCCTTGTTCTATATCAACTTATTTTCCATCTGTCTCTTATGCCTCTTTTTTTAAACAATAAAAATGGTGTATATCTAAAGATTTCAAGTCTATTCTCTTATACTTGTCATCAAAAGTGTGGGTTTTGTCAGAAGTTGCATTTAGGCTACTTCTGTAATCGCCATTACATGCTTAGGGCGAGGACAAAAAATCGCTTGCTTGCTGGCTCTGATTCGAGATACGACCGGAAATTCATCGAAAGGGGTCATTCCAGCGATTTTGAGATTTAAGTCGATTCAAAAAGCTGAACCAATGCAATGTATTCTCCGAAAACTTCAGATTTCAAATCTACAGCTGAGTGATTATTTTGCGCATCTGTAGATATAGGCACTGCAGTTTTTGTATGGAAAAAACTTTGATTTGCGTGATACCCCACCTCATCAGATTATCGCATCTGCCGTTCTGGCGAACAGATCGGTCAAGTATTGATATCATTACACGCTACGGACTCTCGTCTAATTCTCGTCCAAAGGCGAAGCTCCCCTTCATTGGTCGTTGAGGGATGTATTAAAGGATTTGCCCTGGGCCAGATTTCACCGATGTAGCTTGATTACAACCAGGGGAATGCTATGCAAAATGTACCTCAAATTTGAAAAGCCGTTTTCTTAAAATGCTCTTTTTTGGTTCATACGCATTCACATTGTCATAACTCGGCAACCACAGTACAAATCACAATAATTTTAAAATCGTGTTGAAGGACATTTAATGTACTTCACGATGATTAAAAAATGTGAATAGGACCAAATGTATCTGAGCAAATCATTTGAGGAGGACTGGTGACATATTTCCGTGACGTCCTGGCGCATTCTGTGAACCCGAGTCAGTAGTATTGATAGGTAGGCGAAATCTCTAGTTTACTAGAATGGTCCTGGAGCGCTTATATAACTAAATAGTTCCATCTTTTCATTAACTTGTAGACATTTCTACCAATGCTGGCCCCGTCATGAGTTACATTAACAGTATCCCATGGTGCAACTTGTGTTGCTCCGAAAGGAAGTCGTCTCGACATTAAAACCATTCCTGCATACAATCTCCGTAAACTGTCACCTTCACAACTCCCTTGACCTCCACACTATTAATGCTGTTGTCATCACATTCTTGCCTGGACAATGAAATGTCATGGTTGATCTCTGCACAGATTTTCTCCTGGCAACGTGTACACGCCACTGTGGGCAGAATCCACCAAAGGCTGCCCCGATCCAGAAGCCGTGAGAAAAGATGGCGAGAATGCTCAGGTCAGTGTGCCCTTCACAACTGTCTCAGGCCAGGTCACTCTCAAAGCCTGAGGGTCAGTAAATCCGTCAACTAGACGTGCCCAGCATGTATTCTGACCCCCTGTGCTGCCTCACCTTTTCACCGTGGTAAATGTGCCATTCTTCACCGCTTTCTTCCCCCCAAACCACTGCCACCCAACTGTACCTGTCTGCCTGTCTGCCCACCGAATCTCCCTGCGGATTTTATGTGGGGCGGATGACTAGGGCCATAGAGTTTTAACTTGTGCATATCCCAACCAGCACTCGTGATTTAAGCAGTCAAATGCTATATGCCTTTTGATATATTGGTTTATGAAAAGTGTCACTGTCAGTGTTATTTGGTTTTCTCTTTCTCCCTCTTTCACTACTCATGAAATTTCGCAAGTGACTACCCACCTAAGTAGAAATTATATGTGTACCTTATCTGACTGTCTTTCTCTTTATCTGTGAATTTCTGTCTGTCCCTGATTGATCTGCCTGAGTCCCCCTGTGGGTTGGAGGTAAGATTAGACCTAGATCCACCGCACTTGCTATGCGATTTATAAAGGCGAATCAGCAAGGAAATCGAGGTTGAACTTCGTCATACTCTGAACAGCACTGATGATTTTTGTGATCAATGGCCTTGCATAGTCTACAAAGGCTGATAGGTCGTAAAACTCCTCTAATTCCTTCCACGTATCTGCCTGGAAATGGCGTCCTTCCCCAGTCCCTTTCGTTCTCTCACTCTGAACCGTTCCCGGAGCTGACGGAGTTGTTTCCCTTGCCTTTGACAGCTGCTGGGCAGGTTTGGCACCTTGGAGGAGTGTGGCCAGGCCTGTCTCTTCCTGGCGGCGGATGCCACTTTCTGTACTGGCATCGACCTCAACCTGTCTGGAGGTGCCGAGCTCAACTACGGCTTCAAGAACAGGAGAGTGTGAGCCAGGGTTTGCCAAGCAGCGAGGGCATGCTCGGTTGCTGTGAAGCTACGAAACTTCCCTTGCAGGTGTCCATGGAGGCAAGAAAAGACTGAGATTTGATGTCCAAACTGAACTTTAAAAAAGCAACACAGACCTAAACTTTGCTACATGAAGTCACACAAACACCTATTTGTTTCAAACACATGATGTATCGCTCACTGGAAAGTCACGTGTTCTTATTTCTCAAAGTAACTCCTTGTCGATAAGTACGTGGTGGTGGCACGTTCATAGCATCATTCAAGGGCATCTCTGTCAAACACTCAAGTTCTTTCATTATCAAATGCTGATAGGACTCGATAAACTGAGTATACTTGTCAAAACAGTTCCACAGGAAGCGTTTGATTGGCAGCATCGCCTGTCTACAACTTCGTCTGAAATTTTAAGAATGGATGTATACCAATCAGTATTGATTCGCACAAATTCGGACAGAGACATTCTAAGGCACTGTACTTGCAATTTTTTCTACCAGATCAGCATGGTATGCTTGTATTCAAACTTAAGTTTTGACACTCTGATCGAAGAGGGCACTAATCACGTGCACACTGCCGGGATTCAAGTCTCAGAATCTCAACATTGTGATATACATAAGATTATTTGCCTGGAGAATATGAAACATTCCACACTGTTTTGCGATGATCTTATACATGAAAAATTACTGTATGAGCATATCCAAAAATTATACATAATATTCTTATAAACTAAAAGCATTCGGTTGTCTTTAGTTTCACACGAAGATGAGACATTGTATTTTGTAAACAGTTATACTAGATGTTTCACTTTACTCGAATAGTATAAACCGGATTCTCAAAGTTTTTTTTCTCCCTTAAACCATTTTGCTTGGGAATGTGAAAGTTTACTCAATGTAGAATACGTTATGATCTGTCGATATATAGTATATGTGTTTCTCCTTCAGTCATTGTCACTGTCACATTTATAGCCGGACACCTGAAACAAAAATCGCACCATAAGCAATTTGCAACACTACGTTTGAATGGTGACTATGATGACAAAATTCTAATTTTCTTTATCTGAATCAGATCTCCCTGTGGGTTGGGGATAATAACAGACCCACCGCGTCTCCCTACGCGTTTCGTAAGAGGCGAATGACTTGGGAAATTCTGATTTGACTTGATCATATTCTAACTAGTGTAATTGATTTCGTGATGAATGGCCGTACATAGCGTACAGAGGCTGATGGGCCGTAAACATGTATTCACTCATTCATTTATTATCTGAATCAGCTGAGTCAAGGAGCGTTTTTGGAAGGTGTCCTTATTTATATCAGAAAAAAACACGTGTATTTTCTCTGTAATATTGTGCGTAGTTAAACTCTACTATAATTTAGAAAAAGAAGGAATTGTGCTGGTATAAATGGACTCTGAGTTACCAAACATTGTAATCGAGTGCTGGTTAAACTACATAGGCGTTTCGTCTGACGTCGTTTTAATGCACGCTTTTCCACAGAAATCTACCTAAAACTGTTCTTCACATTTCCCCAGTCTTTATGTCTGGCCTGGAGTAGGATCGAAAATATGCTAGAAAAAACTAACAAAGCTGAAAGTTGTCACGCATGCTGCAAAAGAGGTTTTCAAACGCAAACATCTCCCTGGCTGATCCACCGCATCGCCAGTCGGCGATAGAGCCTGATTTTTGTCATCAATTGTCATGGAGCTGCTGTTTATTTGTGTGGAAACATCCTTAGACATCTGTATTTGAAATGTTCTTGATCAAACCATCATGTTATGCCTTTGTAATCACGTACGACTCTTGACAAACCGATCGAAGAGTGCGCCAATCGGGAGCGTACTGTCTTACTTTAAAGTCTTTCCTGAGGTCTTCTTTGCAGCGGTGATAAACAGGATCTGGTTTGTGCCAATCAATTTTCATGTGAAGGACAGTTACTGTCACTTCGGAAATGGGACGAAAAATCATTTATTGGTGAATCTGTTCAAGTAGAAGTAATATTTTCTTCTCCCTTCCATGTTAACATCAAGCTTCTTACAAAGTTTTCTATTAATTTACTTGAAGTGTCCATTGTGAGAGAATTTTGTTTGAAATAATTGACAGATATGTCAAGGAGTTAGATAAAAGTATTCTTCTGTCATATCTCATTACTACAGCGGAAAAATTAATGATAAAAAAGGAATTGTGATTAAATGCTTTTGTCGTGAGATTTTAATGACCTAAATTGATATTACCTTTTTTAATGAATACATAATGATTTAACAATGCATGCAAATAGCTTTAGTGTACTTCTTAGCTCTGTTTCAATATTCAACAACTGCAA
The DNA here is from genome assembly GCA_034096865.1 of Theodoxus fluviatilis. Taxonomy (NCBI): domain Eukaryota; kingdom Metazoa; phylum Mollusca; class Gastropoda; order Cycloneritida; family Neritidae; genus Theodoxus; species Theodoxus fluviatilis. The sequence goes on from JAWQFJ010031369.1 coordinate 38,661, forward strand.
CTGCCGCACCGAATTTAGGTCCTACAGAGACAGTCTGCTGATCAATTTTGACCAATTAAACAGTATTGAATATTCTCTTTGTTCGTTTGTTTGTTCTTTCATTCATTCATGCACAAGTCATATGATGAAAATGATATGTCCATTTGCACAATTCGTGTGGACAAAGGTCAATAAACCCTGATGCAAAATGCCTTCTTTTCCTGGCGCATGTGTCTTTGCACAAACACAGGGAATTTCAGGTGAAGATCTCGATCTCACCTTGCAGTGATTTATTGCTAGGAAATTAGTTAAACATACGGAGCCGAAGCCTTGCGTAGGACAGACAGGAAAAGTGTTGCTACATCAGCAGATGTCTGTCTTCAAGTGAGGAAGAATGTACCAGTTCTCCATATATTTCTATAAAATGAATAACTATTATAAAACATAAAGACATGAACGTGTCCGCCATCTAAAATACTTGTTCATATGGTAATTTGTCCAGGACATTTACCGTAAGCTCTCGAAAGGACTCGCACTGTCAAATGGATGCTCATCCCACTCCCTGCATGCTACCCCTTCAAAGAACCGAATTGAAACATTCATCAACCTATGTTTGAGGTCGACAGAATACCTAGTGGCAAGGTCTGTCTCAGGAGGTAGAATTAAAACAACAACAAACAAACACGTAAAATCGTAATAAGATACATAAATCCCTTCAAACTTGTTAGAATAAGATACATATATATGAAGTGCTAAACCAGTTCAAACTTTACAGTGACCGAGATACATGTTTAGAATATTCTTAATGGAGATCGAATATGATCCTCACAGTAAAACAGTTACAGTTAATACAAAGATAACACCTTTAAAGCACACCAAGCGAATATCTAGCAACGCGGATGATGATTATATAGAAAAGTAGTCTTAATGTATTGAGACCGATTACAACTACAATTGATATGTACAGTATAATGCAGTTCTTGACAGGCAATAATTTTATTCATTTACAGATCACAGCAGGGATTTTTTCCCAACAGTATATATATTGATTACTTTGCGATCCAGGTGGTAAAATCAACGCTATCTTTGCAGTTTTCTCTATCCATGGATGCGAGATTTTCACTCTACACAGTTTTAGTTGCCAGATCTGTCGCATTCGGTAGAAACTTGAAGAATCATCACTAACCTCTCAATTTTCAATGCCCGTTGGTCTGAGGCAGTCACTCAACACGATCCTACTTCCTATCGTGGCCAGAGCTGTCACAGGCGGTGGAATCACCAACCATCGCCGCAACTTTCTGTGTCTGTGGGCGAGAAGCCTGCTGAATTACGGCGCACATAATTATTTGCGAGTTTATCTCCGGCGAGCACGACTGCAGCATATGAGAATCCTCTG